>JAQIWN010000239.1:0-42024 GCA_034699025.1 Entomobrya cf. arborea Gr-Col-00668
CCCTCATGTATAACCTTACATCGTATACAATTATTTATATCACAAACTTGACACTGAAACGTGGCTGCACCTTCCTCATAAACGCACCAACCCAAACAATCTGGCGTTTTACAATGGAATGAACTCTCATTCTTGCCCATAATCCCACAAACCTCTCCCAACTTCATGCTCCTTTGAAGATGTTTTTCATGAATGCTGTCAGGAACCAAACTTCGAATTTCCCTTGGTTGCAGATTACTCATACAAGAGTAATTTCCATCAATATAGGGACACTTTACTAAGGCGCTCTCATCATTATGCTCTACCAAATCATTTAAACACTGTAAACAAAACGTGTGTAGGCATTCGTGCAAAATCACGCCTTTGCCAGGGTTTACGTCTGTAAAACAAATGGGACATTCGAAAACAAGTCTATTTAAAATCAAATCACAAGAATCCAGTTGCCAGTTTCCTTTCGATGACTTCAAAATTTCCAATATTTGTTCCCATCCATTTGTCGCCGATGATGATTTAGAAATCGAGGTCGAGACGTTATTACAGCTATCACCAAAACTGTGAATGCAATCGCATTTCATACAGTTGGTTTCATTACAAATTGGACAAATAAACGTTTTTCGGCCTTCGTCAAACACACACCATCCATTACAACCATCACGTTTGCAGTAAAATACGTTTCGCATCCTCTTCTTTGCTACTTCAAGAGATCGGTCGATATATTCGTGAAACCTTTCTGGAGTGACAAGTTCCCTTACTTCAGAGTCCAAAAGATATCCATGACATTCTCGTGAACCGGCAACAGGACATGGAATTTGTATTACTTGTTTTCTGATTTGTATAGCAAATTGAAGACATGGTCGACAAAAAAGATGGTGACATTGTTGAAGTATTATTCCGTTCCTTGGTTTTAAGTACTTGCAACAGTACAAACAATGACCTGCTTTTAAGTTGTAAGTTAACGATGATGAGTAGTCTATCGACATCTTAAAAAAATATAAGAGTAAATCTGTAACTCATATGCAACTTTTTATGTTTGAAATAAAAATAAATTGATGCATATGCTAACAATTTTTTTTCATATCTCAGCTGCGGGTGTTCGGGATGCGAATGAATTATATTCGGATTCGTCGTGCTTTATATATGCAATCTGTTTGGTATACAAATTCAATGATCCAATGATGACTTTTATAACCATCATAGCTTATCTGTCACGCAAAAAGGTGTCCAGTGTAAAAATGTTAGCATAACGGGATATTATTTACATGGTTTACATAATCGTACGTGTCCAAATCTCAAGTATGTATGTGCTAAGCTTATGCTGCTGTAGTAATATTTTTCTCGCTGTTTCACAGAAAAGAGTTTGTTTTGACAAGTATGATTATTTTACTGATTTAGGTACACAAGCATAGGTACTCGTGCTGCTACTGTTTTGTTGTGGAGTAGTAGTGTAAGCGGACAGATAGATGTCGAATTACCAGGTAACTCACAGCTTATGAAACGCAATTTAATATGAGTGATTTGATTATGCGTCCTTTTTTGACACGTACTTCTTACTTTCCCGGAAAGACTTATCAGTCATTGTTAGTTTACAGTTGCTACTGTGTATTTCAATTAATGTCATAAACGAGTGGTTCAGTTTCAGAGAAATTACGAGGGCCAATCAAACCATTTGTTTACGCAAATATAGTTATCAACGAAATTACAGATGTACAATAAAAGTTTTCCAAAACTTGAAAGTATTGCATAAACATAGTGTAAAAGTTAGATCTGTACATATAAATACATTGGAATCATAAAGTATTTTTTTAGTATTTTGTGAGCTAAGGTTTATGGAATTACTGAATAGATCAATAGCGTTTCAGATGATAGATCGTTCTCTCTTAAAGTTCAAATATTTGTAGTAATGGTTGGTACAAGCGATATAGGTCAAAATTATGTTAAAGTGATTTTAAGCAATCAAATCTACAAATATATCTTTGTATAAGCAACACCAACTCAAGCATGTAAACTATAAGTATTTCATGAGTAATACACAGAAGAATACTTTCGGGTTTTATGTTTCCCCATGAATGCTTGGTAAAATCCATATTTTATTTATCGTTTTATAGCTCCAAACTAATTATACTGTTTATTATGTTTCAATATATTTGTATATACGCTTGTTCACATATTGTACTCATAAAACTAATTACCATCAAAACTAGATCGAACAATTTAACTTTAAAAAATAACGAGATTTTTATCCTATCACTATTGATCGTACAACAACCAGCAAGAAATAAAACTACGTGTTATTTTTTTGCTATATTTCAGCAGTAGAATAGCAACTTAGCTTAAACAAATACATTGGCTCCTTTTTAAAATATTCGTCGCCATGATTCCTGGCTTACACATTGCAATACCATTTGGGTATATTTCTGGCCTTTTTCTTTTAACCAAGCCATGGGGTACCCCTAAATACAAGTTGTTATCCTTTCCGTTTTATTTATCACTTTGTAATGGTCCCTTGTATATATTTATGATTGTCGACGTAATATGCAATCACTCAGACCATCTTAAGACCAATACCAAAACGGTAGACCGAATAGATCATTTAGTTATAGCAATAACATTAATCCAACTTTTCCTCTCCAGCGGTCTTGTCCGACTAATATTTTACTGGAAAGCGAAAAAGATTGCCGATCTGCTCGCTCGACTACAAACCTTTTCCAAGCATAGGTCGCTACCATGGTTTGGACCGATCACCAAAATGGATGTTTTGTTAAGCCTTATCATTTCCAATTCTATATTAGCTTTGTTGGTACTAGACGGCGTTGAATCCTATACTAATCCGGGTTGGCGATCTTGGCTAAAAGATTGGGGTGGACCTTGGCTTCATATGATTGGTACAGTAGCTTATTTCATGATGCCATTATTAATACCCTTGTTCTCAGCATTCGAAATGATCAAGGTATTTACCGGATTTCTCCGAGTAATATTTGAGGATTACTGTCAGCATGTGTTAGATTTGGTGGAGGAAAGAAAATGGCCAGGAATGAGTATAATCTCACCATACTATGTAGATCAGAAGGAAAAAGAGGCAAGGAAGAATGATAACTTTACGGAAAAGTTAAGATTGGAAATTCTGGCAAGATTTGAGATCGTAAGGGAGATATTTGATTTGGTGCAAGAAATCATTGGTCCGTTGGCATTGGTGTTGTTGGCAGGGACTAGTGTTGCTTTGGTCCTGAAGAGTTACGAGATTTTGCTGATAAGGCGAAACTACATTATAATGGCAAGGGATACATGTCATTTGATTAATTATTTGTGTTTCCTTTGGATACTGGAATGTGGACAGAAAGTTTCTGACAAGGTATATTTTAATTGTAGTAAATATATGTAAGAAGTTAATGTCATATTTTTAGATAAACTTCGTAATTGATTTCGTTACAGATTTCAGACATGAAAAAGAAGCTGGATGATATGCTACTCGATCTTTCAAGTGAAACACATTACTTGGAGAAGCAAACAGTAAAAGATGTTCAAAGCATGATTAAATTTTGGAACTGGAAAGTTACAGCTTGTGACTATTTTGTCATTGACAGAAGTCTAGTTTCTGGGGTAACCATTCATATATTTACACATATACCTAGTCATAATTATAAGATATTTAGAGCGATGAATATGTCAAGATATATTTTCACACTTGTAGGTGGTATCCATCATTATGACTTATGTTGTGGTACTTGTCCAACTGAAGGTTTCAGACGAACCAGATTCGGTATACGATTAAACTTATTTCTTGCGTTATGCTTGTTTCTAGGTAACTTTCAGCTCTTGGAATTTGAGTTGAATTTAATTGTAACAATGCAATAAATTCTGGGAACTCGCTTACGAAAACGAATTTTCTTGGGTATATAAATGAATGATTTTGATTTGTGACAAGTCATTTCATTTTTAGTTTCCTCACGAGTTTTAATGTAATGCACAAGCTAAAGTTATCTAAAATACAGTACTCTATTCTAATTATATATGATTTTTTTAAAGCAAAAAAACTAAATAGTTTCATTATGATATTGGTAGTGTGAAAACTTACACCTGTTCATAATTTAGACTAAAAGTTAACATACTTAATTGAAATACTTTTTTATTGCTAGTTTTGTTATGAAAATCCACTTTGAATATGTTACACAACTTTACAAAGTTCTTAAAAATTTCCAAATAAATTTTTTTCAATATTCCAAAATAGTTTCCGAAATTAAACTTTTCAACAATGAGTGCTATGATCTGAAAATTATTACATTTGTTATGAAGCTGGTATAAGCCAGTAAATAGATGTTGAGTACTAAACACAAGCGTAAAGAAATAGATGATTAAAATAATTTAACTAAGTTCTGAACTAGAATTAGAACTTGGCTGTATTAGTAATTAGTAAAGGAATACGTTACGAAGTCTATGTTAATTGTTGTGTTTACGAGTAAGATTTTTGATGTGATATAAGAATTGTATTTTAAAGTGCGTGGGTTATAATGTGTGTGCGGTTAGTTTGCATTTAGTTACAGCCAACTACTTTAATTGCAATTTAATTATGTTAAGTTTCAATACCCAAACTACTGCATTTTTTCCAGAAAAGAAAATTATTGGTCTTTCTAATTAAAGGAAGAGCAGGATTTCATTTTTGGTTAATATTTTGTAGTCGAAATAAATTCTTGCAAGAAGCTAGTAGATATTTCTTTCCTGGAGTATGCATTATATATGTATTTTAAACACATAGAAAACCATTATTAATTTTAGTGCTGCAAAACGATGGAGATTTATAGATTCATCAATGTATATAGAATATGTGTAGTTATCATCACAATTTTTAAGTCGTGACACTTTCTCCAATATAAAAGTTGGAAAGTAAAATATTCGTTCAGCGCTTGGAGTCGACTTTGCGCTTATTTCCGTTTAGTTATCTATTCAAGGAATTTTGATTTCGTAACAATTGTACAGTTAGCTGTTGTCATAATTTCCGAGAAATAATAAATAAAAGAAAATTACTCGGATATCTAAGAAGGCAAATTTGTTAGCCAAATTCAGATTTAGTCTTCTGAGGAGTTTTAAACAAAATCGCTCTCAAGAATGAATAAGTCAATGCAAGTGTAAGTAGTTTTGTTTTATAAAATTACATAAAATTCCGTGGCTCGATAACATCTGCTTTTTTATTGTAATTTTTTGAAATTTTTACAGTATAACTTAATGCGTTTGTATTTAGAGATAGTTATAGATTCTCTTATTTTAAATATCAATATATATGAATACGATACCTAATACCAAGACGTATGTTACAAAAATAGAAGCATAAGCAGAATCAATAATAATTGGAAATTCATTGTTTATTGATTTTGATTGTTCAACCAATTTCAAATGTCACAAAAATTTTCATGCCGGAAATACGTCATAAAAGAGCGCTTACTTTGTGTAGCAAAAAAGGGAAGGTTGCCAAATGGACCATCGATAAAATTATTAAAGCAAATCTGATATGAACACCATGCATTAAATATTTTCTACAAATAAGCAATTTCACTCTGTTCAATTATTTCATATAGTAGGCCAATATTTACGAAATATCATCAGTAAAGGTATTCCAAATACGCTCTGGTAAACCAATTTGCTGATTTAAGTGATAGTTTATCCAGGGCGACTTGAATAAGTGTGTTATTAAAAGTTGAGAGCTGAATCGCCCTAAATTACAATTTTGCGCCAAGAATTAATTTTTGGAATGACTACTTTATACCTTAAAATAGATTTTCTAAACCTTTCGAAAGTATAGCAGAAACAAACAGATGAAAATACACCTTACAGGCCCGAAACCATTTTTTGTTACCATGAGGTTTTTTTAATTCAGGGTTTGCTAGTTATCGTTATATTTCATTGTCAACCTCTTTCCATTTTAATTAGAATTTTCTAGTAATTAGTTCGACTTACTTCCGTATTATAAAACGTATTATGTTATTTAATAGGTAAATTTAAAGTTTCTTTTGTAATGCATAATTAATTTTTATAAATGTAAAAGGACTTTTATAAATATTTAAAAAGTCTTCACTACTATTTCACAGAATAGCTCTGCACAAGCTATCAATTTAAAACCTCTACGTCGTTTCCTGAATGTTTAGAGTCGTGATGTTTCGCAATACAAGCAGGTTCACTTTCAAAAGCTGTAATTTTGGTTTTCTAAGATGTTTTAATTTAATCTAGCTTAAGGAAATCAAAAATATTTAGATTGATACAAAAATATTTGAAAAAAAATGTTGTCAAATAATTTAATAAAAAACTTTTTGCTATTTTTTTGAAAAACAGTTTGTCAAATATTTTGGTACCAAAAATTTGCTACTGATAATTTTAAAAGTTATTCTCAAGTAGGTCCAAAAATGTTGTCGGACAATCTTGTAAAAACATTCGGTCTTAGAGTAAAGTTAATGGTATATGCTGGACTAACCGTTTACGGATGGGATTCAAAAACAAAGCAGTTAATTTCTCAACCAAATAAGTATTTGTACTGGAACTGGTATGTATAATTCCACTTACAATTAAATATCTAAAAGAAATAGCTTTAAGGGCTTTCAAAATACTTTTTGTTAAACATCACAGGCTGTTTTGTCTATCAGGAGGCTACTTTTTGTGTATAATGCATTCTATTCAGATTTACATCGTGGTCTCGAATGCTGACGATGAACTGAAAACTGCAACACAATTTGCAATGCTAGTTCTCACCGGTGGCGAATTAATACTAATCCTAGTAATATGCCTGTTGGCATTTCGGATAGATGTAGTACAGGACGAAATCGTGTACCTGCTAAACCAAATGTTCCGCTATCACAAGCAGGTATGTCACTCCATGTATTTTTAAAACAATTGAAGTTCTGGGTGCTACAAGATGCTTAACAATTGTTACTAAGTACACTTTGAAAAAATATATTAATTTTCAAAACGAATGCAGTAATGTTACTGTACAACCCAGCTTTATGTTATTAAGTTAAATGTGACAGACGGACAAAATTACCCTATCAACATCTGCAGAAAAATTACAACTATCGGTTAAAAATTACTGGGCATCTTGTAGCATCCAGCATTCAACTGTTGCAAAATATAAACTAAATAAATTTTCTACAGCTCTCTACATGGTTAGCAGAACGCAAAATCGAACTAGACGATGAACACAAAAAACGAGTGCGACTCGGAGAACTTACCATATATGTTGCAAGCTATGGGTCCTGGTTCCTTCCATTCCTTCTATTAGTAATAGTATTTCATCCACTAGAACCTGTTCACAATATTTTATTGGAGTGGTTCGAATTGGATTTCAACATTCACAAAATAGGAGTGATACACTTAATACTACTACAATTTTGGTTTCTATCCATCCACGCAGCAGGAAACACAGTAATTGTTTATGCAATACTAGTAACATGCTACTACCTTATAGCTACATCAGCATTAGTTGACATGACTCCTACAGAAATCACTCGAAAGAAATGCAGTCGTCGATATGCATTTCATACCAAGTTTTATGGGGAACTGGATGACGATGAAATGATATTGAAATATAGACAACAGCAGCTTTTTAATAATCTGGTGAACAAGATAATGGCATCAATTTTTATTTCGCTGCAGCATGTGGCATGCCTTGCAGTTTGTTCTATAATGGCTTATTTTGCTATTAAATTCCCGAATGTTTTGGCAGAAACGGGAGTTGTTGGATACATGATTGTTGGCTTAAGCTTCATGCTAAGCATGGGCATTCAATTTCTTGAAGCATATATGCTGGGGCGGGTGGTGAAAATATCTGATAATTTTATCACACAAATTGATATAACCATGGAGAGAAAATCGCTCATAAAGAAATTCCTCAAGAGTTGCAAAACATTTTACGTGGAGGAGGCATATCCATTCTTTAAAGTTGATAAGGGTACGTTTTTGGAATTTGATGCACAGGTTCTAGATAAAACTATTACACTTTTGTTATGGTAACCACGATACATATACGAACTTCAACTAAAAAAAATTATTGATTATTGACTGTATTTTTAAATTTCACAATTAAACTGCAAATGAGATTTTACTTGTGGTTAGTTTGAAGTAGCATTTGAGTTAATGCTACTTCGAATGTATTTTTGCAGCAAATGTAATGATCTATAGAGACATATATTGTGTTATGATTGTACTGTCGTAGTAACCATATATCAATTTGCCGATAATTTTGTGATAGAAGTTTAAAACAATAAATATATTCACACAGATATGTTATAGACTATCAGATTTTTCTAAAATTTAAGAATAAATGAAAGTACTTGTATTATTAGTAATTGTATTTGTATGAATTTCAAATAGAAAATACATAAAATCCTTAACAAATTAGAATTCATATGCATAGTAAGTATGAATATTTCAACAATTAACCCACCGAATGGTACACGAGAAGCAAACATACGCTACAAAGTTGAATGTTGTTTGCAAAACAAAGATTCTATTATTTATCAAAGACTCGACACCATGCCAAGAAATATTGTGCTTAAAGAAACAAGTAACGTTTACAGGCCACCTCTCCAACAGTTGCAATCTACGATTGTATTGATTTTAATTGTTCATAAGATAAGCTTACTAATACCTAAAAGGCTTTTTAACTTGCTGAACCTGAGTATTAATTTAAGCAATCACTATGGAAAAAGTATCCGATTGGTTAAACTAAAACTACAGCAGTATGTTTTATTGTCTCGTTTGAATTTTGAGTATAATTTAAGGTAAATTTCAAGTGACTAAGATCTTTCGTTATAATTGTATACTAATTAGGTTAAAAACTAAGCTTACGATTATTTGCTGAATAAAAATCTCAAAAAATCTTTGAAAATTCTCACATCCCTATTTGGTTTTTGAAGAGATTCATGATATATTGATTTACAAAATCAAGAATAGTACCAGAATATTGTGTCAAAATTTTTCTGAGTGATGATGCTATGATTGGAAAATATTTTGAAATATTCTTTGAAATTATTTTGAAAAAAACTACTTTAAATTTTTTCATAACCAAGAGTTGTATTTGTCAGTATTTATTACTTATATTTTGAAGCGATTATATTTTTATGAAAAACATAATATGTTTTGAATTCAAACTGGTTAAACTACAGTCCGATATTTGTTATTTAAATGCATGAACTCTACGTTAAAAGTCACAAATCTTCCCACAAAAAAGCATAAAGTTTCTTTCTTTGGTTTTGCCAAAATAAAAGGAACATGAATTTTTAAATTATTTTGAATATCTAAAATTTGTATTCAATTTTATACCTCCTACTTCGTTGCAGTTTTCGAGGTTTGGTTAAAATGGCATTAAACGTATGTGTATTTTTTAAATCGACCAGCCATCAAAATTTTCGACCTCCCCGATTTAAGATATTTTAGCAGACATTGTTACTAGGCCTTAGAGAGTTGTTGTGGCCAATTTGCAGCCGACCTCGTAACATGTGGTAGCCACACGGGGTAAAAATGCGACGGTCGCCAATTTTTTGAAAAAATTCCTATGCAATAATATTGGCGCCAATTTAAAACATTTCTTACTTAGCATAAGTATCAAAGTCAATGTGGGCTCCATAGTGCGTGGTATGAAATTTATCTCGACCTGCGCAAAATGAATTTGAGGACCAAATTTGTACCCAACTTTTTCCCCGATCCATGATTAAATCTCTTATATAACGTCCTTTGTGTACTGTAGTTGTAGTAAGTGAATGAAAAAACTAGACCGAAAAAATATTAGTTGGTACAGGAGTTATCACCGATTTTGCAAAATGACGGTACTTAAAATCTGGAACACCCTATGTTATAACTCCAATTATCAAAATCCAGTTTTCTCCAAAACTGACCATTGTAACAAAAATCGCAGCTAGATCGCTTTGCGCTACCATAATACCAATCGACTGAAAAAATAATTTTGAAAAAACCTTCAAACACCAAAAAATGCGCAAAAATCCCAAATTGTTTAACCTCATCAAAAATTAAAAAGCTTAGTCTTCGAAAAAATCAAAATTTTTATTTGGGCCCTTTTTGACAAAAATATGATAAATAAGATAATAACTCAGCCTAATATTCATATTTTGTGAACAAACTTACAAGTCCATTGATTATTGGACAAAATATGACGAATTTAAAAATTTCATGAAAAAATAATCGGATTTTTCTGAATATCTTAAAAATGGGCGATAAGGCAAGGCAACAAGGTATGCATGTTATATATCATTCGAAAGCTCTTATTTATTTGATACATAAGTATAATAAGAAAAAGGTTTTACAATAGCTTAAAATGATTTTGCTTTGAGAATTACCTTAAGTGGCAAAATCGTGCTCGACGTAATTATAAAAACTAAATTTTTTTACTTTCTTTGGACCTTTACCAAACAATGAAAATTATAAACTGAACTGGGTTTGACCACCCAAAAAATTGGTCCTCAAATTCATTTTGCGCAGGTCGAGATAAATTTCATACCACGCATTATGGAGCCCACATTGACTTTGATACTTATGCTAAGTTAGGAAATGCTTTGATTGGCGCCAATAATATTGCAAAGGAATTTTTTCAAAAAAAATGGCAACCGTCGCACTTTTACCCCGTGTGGCTACCACATGTTACGAGGTCGGCTGCAAATTGGCCACAACAACTCTCGAAGGCCTAGTAACAATGTCTGCTAAAAATATCTTAAATCGGGGAGGTCGAAAATTTTGATGGCTGATCGAGCTAAAAAATACACCTCTTTAAAGAGCTGATAAGCGAATTAATAATACAAATGATTTTTAAAAACCCGCATGCTACATAAAAATCGATATTTTAGGAAGTAAAAACAATTCCAATTTTTAGGCAAACAACTTACGCAAAAACTTTTGGAAAATTTTCAAGTTAGCTAAGCTGTAACTACTCCAGTATGATTTAGAATATTCCCCTTGTTTCATCTTCACAATAGCAATGTTCAAGATAAAAATGAAATATTACGTTTTCTAACAAACTTTGTGAACCATTTTAATAGCAAAAACTTTTCAATTACCAACTGCTACTCCACAAATAAGGATTTCTGAATAACTTTTATGATGTTGTCTGAAAACCTGATAAAGAATTTTGGCCTTCGGGTTAAGCTTATGGTTTATGCAGGACTAACTGTTTACGGATGGGACACCAAAACAATGCAGTTGACTTCACAACCGAATAAATATCTTTACTGGAATTGGTATGTAGATACAGAAAATTCCAAATCGATGAGTTTTTATTGAACTAAATATTTTCTAAAATTTTTTTTTGATTTATTAGGTTGGTTTGCCTGGCTGGTGGGTGTCTTTTGTGCATGGCTTTTCCTTTTTATATTTATTTTATAGTTAAAAATGAAGACGAGACTTCAGAAACCGCCACACAATTCGCAATTTTAGTTCTCACATGGGGTGAACTAATACTGCTTGCTACCATTCTTTGTCTGGCATTTCGGATATACCTTGTTCAGCACGAAATCATGTACGTGCAAAATCAAATGTTCAGGTATCACACACAGGTAAGCTTTATTTAAAATCTATGAGAGCTTTACAAGGGCTAGAAAAAGTAAATAAAAAGTGGTGAATACAGATCTCCACATGGCTGAAGGAACGTGAAATCGAATTGGATCATGAACATAAAAAAAGGTTGCGAGTTGGGGAACTTACAGTTTGTACGGTTGGCTATGGATCTTGGCTATTTCCATTTCTCCTACTAGTAATCGTATTTCACCCTCTGGAACCCGTTCACAATATTTTCTTGGAGTGGTTCGAATTTGACTTGAATATTCACAAAATTCGGCTAGTACACTTAACTCTACTGCCATTTTGGTTTCTATCCATCCACGCAGCCGGAAACACAGTAATTGTCTATAGTATGCTAGTAACATGTTACTACCTTATAGCTACATCAGCATTAGCTGACATGACGCCTACTGAAATCGCTCGAATGAAATCCGGTCGTCGATACGCATTTCAAACCCTGTTTTATGGTGAACTGGAAGACGATGAAATAATAGTGAAATATAGAACCCAACAGCTTTTCAATATACTCGTAAACAAGATAATGGCATCAATTTTTGTGTCGTTGCAACATGTGGCATGCCTTGCGGTATGTTCCATAATGGCATATTTTGCAATAAAATTTCCGGATGTTTTGGCAGAAACTGGGATTGTTGGATACATGCTTGTTGGGGTGTGCTTTATGACTGGCTTAGGTTTAGAAATGTGGGAAGCTTTCATGTTAGGGCATTTAGTGGATATTTCTAACAACTTCATTACACAAATTGATACCAAAATGTTACGAGGAGCACTAATCAAGAAATTTGTTAGAAGTTGTAGAACCTTTTATGTTGAAGAAGCATATCCCTTCTATAAGGTAGATAGGGGTACCTTTTTGGAGGTTTATGCAAAAGTTGTAGATCAAACTATCATTCTTTTACTATGGTAACATATGCAGCTAACGTAATGATTCATTGTGACGTTTATTATGTATTGTGTTATGATAGTACTGTAGTATTAACCCAACATCAATTTGCAGATACTTTAAGGTAGATGTTAAAAAGTATTATATATACTCACACAAATTTATTAAAGGCTACTAGAGGTTTCTACCACATTATAAATAACATATAATTTCTAAGACATGTCTTGTGGGAAAGGATGAAATATAGTGCTGACTATATTTAGATGTGTAAATTCATTTCCGAATATTACTTAAATTTAAATTATGATATTTATTTTATATTATTATATCTGCTGCCGTTTATCTGTACATGTTGAACCACTTTACTGGCCTTTATCTTTTAGTGATTAATTAATCAAGTTCTTAATATTTAAAGAACGAATACTCAGAGTGGCTAAATAAAACTTTGACGACTTTGTACTAGCAAATATTTCAAATCGATTGTACAATATTTTTAGCTAATTAAAATTTATACTTATTAAAATTGGTACTATACTACCACATTAATAGGCCTCTAAATAGTGCACGAGATACACATATAAGGAACAAATTAGAACTTGGTGTTTAAATTACAGTTTGTACATTACAGTTGCAAATACAAAATTGCAAGTTTAGTACCTGCACATGTATTTGATAAATTTTTTAACAGTATCGCCATCTATGTAAGCTTGTTTTTGTAAAAGAAGTATACTAATAGCAACATATGTTAATTTTAAGCCGTTTGTGTGCCAATTATATCTAATAAAATCCAAGCGATATGCACAGGTTACCATTTTCAAATTGATTTTGGCGTCAAAAGGTAAACTTTGGGAAACATTTGAAAGCTGTAATAGGGGCAGGAAAAGACGTTCTTCAATGTAGGAGCAATCATTTTCCGGAAATTTTCAGCAATCGTAAAGTTTATGTCAAAATCGGCCAGTTTTGGCCAGTTTCACGCCATATTTAGAAAATCGTAAGTTTTTTCGAAAATCTGAGTCCATATTCGAAAAGTTCATGGTTGATTTGTATTATAAACACGCGTGAAGCGGTCGCTACCTCCACCAAAACGTATTTTTAGCGGCAAATGGCAATTTGGCAACATATGGCAATATTCTTGGCATTCTAGTAAGTAATTTATTTACATAGCTCATATATGCACGTTATATATGTATGAATAGCATTCAAGCACTTTATTTTAAAACTAAAGTCAGGAATATACAACTTGATCAGCAATTTTTGAATGCCAATGAATAACTATCATCCCGTACTTTTTCAAAGAACAAAAATATTTTAAATAAATCCAGGTCTGCTTCTACCATTTTCAAACTTCCGAATTTACCAAAATTTTATAATGGGTAAGCAAAAGTTTGAGTAACAAAATTACCAATACATCAGTATAACATTGAATAAGAGGGTTGGATAAAGCTCTTTAAGAATAAATTTCAATGAAACCCAAAAAATAACGAAGAATAATATTTAGCTAAAAACTGAAAATTAAGGATTTATTTGTCAGTGCTATATTTATTTATAAAATCAGATGTGTACTTACGTCGTTAAGTGCTAGTTTTAAGAACTATTAATAAACTGCTAGCCAGCAGGTGGCTTGAAAATATCATTTAAGTCTAAAGGACCACTTGACATAAGGGCCTTTTTTGGGCTAAATTTTGAAAAATTCTTTTTCTACCCAGTTTTGTTAAGCTGACCAAGGGTAATAATCCTGAGTCTTTTATTGCTCTGAGTTACGCTGTATTAAATCTGTAAATCATCAATTTTTAAAGGAGTGATACTATTTGTTGGAGTAATACTCATCACAACGTTGGAGTTCGATCAAGGGTACAACATGTATAGTAGAGGAGCTTTGTCTGATCATTTTGACATATGACCCTATTTGTACCTTTGTCAGATTTCGGTGCGAAATCGGAAAAGTAAGACTGAGCACGATTTTTTGGAGCATCATTCCATATTTTGACTCAGATTTTGTACCTAAATCCGAAAAATGTTCATCTGAACTAAACTCATCTTGAAGCCAAAGCTCTGTCCAAGGCACTGGTACCTAACTTTTAGTTCTGGGATCTATAATTTGAAAGTTATGAATGTTTAAATCAAAGTTGATCAAAATTTTGAGCTTCATCAATCCAAGTTTTTTTCGAACTTTGATAGCCCATAACTTCTGCCAGGGTGGTCCATTTGAGGTGAAACCTTGACAAGATTATTACCCTTGGTCAGCTTAACAAAACTGGGTAGAAAAAGAATTTTTCAAAATTTGGCCCAAAAATGGCCCTTATGGCAAGTGATCCTTTAAAGACTTAAACTTTCTTCCAAATATAAAAATATTCATTCATTCATATTATTGGATCATATACTGCCGAATCGGCCAAATTTGGTCAAGTGACGTAATTTCAGTTACGTGTGAGTTTTGATGCGTTGTAGTTTATTGAAATTTTATCAGCACAATAAATTCTATCAATTTTAAACAATAAAACATTTACCAATTTTGGAAGCATTTGACCTTTGACCTGCAGTGGCGGTGACACAGTTCGACCGATTTGGTCCATTTTCAATACCAAATAAGGGCAGGACCAGAGGTACCTGCCTACTAAATAAAAACTTTTTAGGCCAAAGCTTGCACGAGTTATCGCGTTGACGGACAGATAGAAGACACCTCCAACCATTCATATAAAGTAGCTAGAGCTACTTAATCAGATTTCCACAAATATCTTGGCATGATGTCTAGGAAAAGAATTTCTAACAAGTTTTACAGCAATTCATTTTTGTATAGTAATGCCAACAGTCAATAAATTATCATATTGCAAAACCGAAAAACGCTTTGTAATTACTGAGTTTGGAAGTTTTACTTTTAAATTTTGTTGCATTATTACTTTATTTATTTAAATTTTTGCTGAGTTAAAATCTAGCTCATTTTAGTTTAAATTATACTGGCCAGAAATTACAAATAGGTGAAAGCATAATCACCATTACTTAATTATTATTTACGTCAACGACTGTAATTGTAGTAGAATTTAAACCGTCGAAAATTAATTTATGAAGTGCTTGTTTACGTCTTACTATAGCCCTGAAAAAGGACTTTTACCAACTTAAATCATGTGATGTTCTAAAAATGAACAATTCCATTCAGCTTAAGTTATCTACATGCAAGGTCATTATTTAAGAGATATAATCAGTAAACGTTTATATATTTTTTTTTAAACGGTTCTGACGTCAATAATAGTTTACATCGAAACTTTTGTATAAAGCTGTGGAATCGATGAGCATAAAATTTCCCTGTATATATTGAAGTAACCTGAAATTATACATCTATATTGCACTACGCTGAGTGGGCATGTAGAGTGGATTAGTAATGACTTTCAGACTTATGCCTGTCGGTAAAGGTATTTTGGTATTAATAAATAAGTGTACAACGTATCTAGAAGTGACATAGAAAGACCAGTTGGTAATCGTAAATGTGGCCACAGTGGGTGTACCAAATTAAATTAAGCATGCTATTTTAACTGTGAATCATGTTTTCATATAACATATGCGTGTTTTCCAACGTGCTTACAAACACCACTTTCCTGCTTATACATTTTTTAACTATATTTGTCTCGACCTTAATTGCAAATATATTCAAACAAAGTGGCATCGTCAATTTTGCAATTTTCCAATTTTGGAGCTCCATGTTAGAAACAATGGGATATTCTTACTTTTTACTGGAATGTAACATAAGTTATGAGATGAATTGCCTCAAATTACAGTTATACTCAAATGGTAAAATTTAGTACAATTATTTGAACCTTCAATGCATTTTCAATATGAGTATACGACTAGTTATACAATTTTTTTAAAGAAATAAGTGGAAGTAATAAAAACACAGGGGTTTATTTCGATATTCACATTTCTTCGTTGTAAAAGCTGAAGTGTTTTGTCCTTGTCAACCGAAAAATACGTCTAATTTAATCTAAATTAAGGCAATCAAATAAAATTAGAAAACATACAAAAGTGTTGAAACGCTGCAAATTATCAATCCGATATATTTTGTTCCTGAGAACGTCTAACTTTCACTTTAAGTTTTACTTCTGCTATGACCACAAAATAGCCTTGAGACTGTACACTGCAATATCTTTTTCCGGAATTCATCACCATGCAGCAAAGTGGAAGTTTAAGAAAAAGGAGAAGACGCAATCTTGCTAAGGTTAATACCTACAAAAATTATAGATGTACATAATGTATATCCCTAAATAATTTAACTGGGTTTTAACAAATTCTATTTTTTAGGTAACTGGTATAGGTACCGTTCCATATGACCAAGAAAATGATTTTTTCGATGGACGTGACCTGTTTGCCAATTTATTTCAACATGGACATAAATCATCTTCTAAACCTATTCGGACGAGTTCTGAAACAAGAATTCGTATGCCAACTTCTGAATTCGTTCAACAAACTAAGTCAAATTGGAAAAGGGTAACCAGAAATCCAAACTTTCATGCAGTTGATATCGAAAAACAAAACGACGAAATAGCTATTCCACCACTCATCAAACCCGAACCTCAAAATAACGATTTTATTAGTGACTTTGAAGAGCAACACCGTCACAAAACTCTAAAAAAACGTTCCCACTTTCTGGATCCCTCGACAATGTCAAGGCTACGTCAGCTTCTTCTTCTTGGAATGACTTCAGGCTCTTATCCATGGATTTGGAATTCAAAGGAATATCGAATCGACAAATGGAGTCCATTCCTAGAAAAACTTTGGTACTGTCAATGGTATCCTTGGTTTATTCAAACAGTTTGCCTGGCATGTTTCCAGTTCTACTCATTTTTCAATCACATCTCCAACGGAAATGGAAATGAACACAGATCATTATTCATGGGTACATTTAGTGTGGCTTGGTATTGTGCCTGTACTTATTCTACAGTGAATCTTTATTATCACATGGAACAGACACGTCAGTATATCAATACTCTACTCAAGTTCAATAAGGAACACGTCGACAAATACTTGATTCACTTGGAAGGTTACAAAGACGGAGGCCGATTAGTTATCAATGGCGCCATTCCGAGTACAATTTTCCAAGTGTTTATATCTGTCATGTTTTTCGTGATGATGCCCTTCCAGCATTGGTTCTTATTTTCGTACATTTATCCAAAGCCGTGGTACTGGCTAATTCCTGGAGCTATACATCAGTATACAGTTTATGGTCACGTGATTGCATCGTACTCATTGTTTACATGGCTTGTTACAGCGCATACAAATAGTGTAAACTTTTGGCTTACTGAAATGCAGTAAGTTAATTAAAATAACATGTTAAAGGATTATGGTTATAAATGATAATATAGTATTTTGATTCTTTTTTTAGCCAAAACAATGACAGTGGATACACAAGAGAGCCTCTAAGAGACCCTAAAGTAGCTCTGGAAAAATACAGGGCATTACAAGTACTCTGCGCTGCATTTAATGAGTGCATGGCACCATTAGCTATGCTGATGATTAAGCTTATCATAGCTTCAGCTCTTATACCATGCTCGTATGTTATCATTCGAAGCATGAATCACATCTTCTTTGATGAGTTTCCACAGATTTTGTCTTATCCATTGGGAATCACTGATTGTGCTACAGCAGGGTTCACGTAATTTAAATGCGCAGACAAACTCATAATTCATATCGTATTCGTATCGTAAAATATGTATTTGTATTTAAATGAATTGATTTCTTTTGACAGGGTTTTAACAATGGCAGCAGAAATGTACGACTTATCCTCTTCATTTACTGATTCATGGTGCAGAACAAAACATAAGGATCTTCGAAGGCTACTAATGTCTTTTCCTTGCTTGAATATTAGAGTAAGGTCATTTTACGTTATTACCGTGTCTACAACAATTACCTATTTTCAAACACTCTTTGGCTTCATTACTGATTGTATTATAACATTCCCATAATACAAATACTGGACTTGAACAATTATTATTGCAAGACATCCTGAAGGACGACACAAGAAAAACACGTATCTCTTCAGGGCAAAAGCACATAAAAGGTTTAAAACCATCGAAATTGAATTTTTCATAAAGAATGAATGAACAACATGCTGTCAAAACATGAGAGTCATTTTTGTAGAATTTGCAACCAATAATGACACTCAAATTATTGGTCGATTTTTTCTTCATTCGCGTCGAAAACGTCATTAATTATTTTGTAGTCTGCAATTATCCGTCTGGCAAAACAACTTTTTGTATAAAAAAAATAGGATTCAAGTGTCTATTTTTAATGCCAAAGAAAATAATTGGAAATTTCTAATTATTGATGATACTAGAAGTTGAACATTAAAACTCGTTGTAAACAAATTATTCTTATATAACACATTTAAAAATATAGCTAAACCACTATCTAATATGTTTTGTATTTTGCTTGTGGAGAAGCCTTTTTTCTTCATCAAAGAAATTCCCTCTCGTTCGTTTTCGAGCTGTAACTTTTAAATCGAAGCGTCTACCCAAAAAGGCTTTTGCACAGTTTTAAGTTAGACTCTTAACTATATAATGTTCACAAGTAGAGGTTGTTCGGTGCATTACTTTTAGAGTTATAAGCGATCAAAAATGGAATTTTGATCTTTGGTCTGCAAAGAACTTTTGAATTTGACTACGTATTTATAGATTTTGTGTATTTAGAACGAATGTACAGCAATTTTTTTTTTACTTTGAATGCAAAATAAAAAGTTTGATAGCTCAATCTTGTTGCTGCATTATTTTTTTTTGTGTAAAATAGGCAAAGTTTTGTCAAATTAATAAAGTCAATTATAATTAAAAATTCTGCGTTTGTATGGCTAAAAGACAATTGTTTTAACATTCCATTAACTAAACAACTACCATCATCGTTATCACAGTATATTTGACGAAAACCGAAAAGCAACTGGAAATACATATTATGTCAGCAATAAAATCATCATTTTGCTTATGGTACAAAGCAGCAAAGTCATTTCCTGGACCCATAATACTTTCCAATTTCATGAAGTCTAAATCACGTTCTTTCCAATAACAACTACTAAATTGTGTTGTTTCTTTTCGTATTTTGGGACAAATTTGCGAGCATTTCCAAGGTATCTTCGTAAAGTCTTTTTAACTGCCTCAATTCTCTATTCCAGCACACCTAAGCAAGCTCTAAGGGAAGAATATAGCTATCCCTGGATGATGTAGTAACTCGAGATTCAGTTTACTGATTGTTATAATAATTGCGCCTTTCTCAACTTGTGCACAATATTTTCTAATTGCGACCAATTATAAATTACTAAAATCAATAATCGGCTCATTTTCTGTATAATTAAAAGCGGAAGTTCAATGAGTGATTTATTGATTGAATGATTTATGTTGTTTATCTATTGTCCAAACTTAACGTTAGACAGAACCCCTTTAGCTTGTCACGTGGCAATAAAATTTTCAAAAAGAGTATAAATTGACGGGTGATAAAACGTGATCATTACAGCACTCATGTTTCTAGTCCATACGTTAATCGTTTTGTAAATTTTAAAAATATTTTTATACTGAACTAAGCTATCATTTTAAACAATTCTTTCTAAACTTTTATTGAATTTAAATATATAACTTTTCCGCTTTGTATTTCACTTTTGCATTAGAAAGTCATATAATACATTAAAACCACAAAAAGCATATTGATTTATTGCTTATGTAGAAATGAAAATCCATGTCAGTTAAAATATTCCATTGGTTTTTCGTTGACGTAAAAATTTACGCAATCATTTTTTGCAACAATCCAGAAAAAATTTACTCCAGCTATTTACAAAACCTTGTTGCTTTTTAAAAGTATCTTCTTCATTTGATTTGGGCTCGCACAAAGTTGTGTACGTTTTTAAATCCTCAAAAGCTTGAACATTTTAAGTTTATATTTTTTAAAGAACCGTTTGTCAAATATTTTAGTATCAAAAATTTGCTACTGATAATTTTAAAAGTTATTCTCAACTACGTCCAAAAATGTTGTCGGACAATCTTGTAAAAACATTCGGTCTTAGAGTAAAGTTAATGGTATATGCTGGACTAACTGTCTACGGATGGGACTCAAATACAAAGCAGCTTACCTCGCAACCCAATAAATATCTCTACTGGAACTGGTATGCATAGTCGTAAAAGTCCAAAATGATGATTAATGTTTGGATTATATAATTTTTTTCTACTAAGCCTTTTTTTACGTTTTTCAGGTTGGTCTGTATGGCTTGTGGGTATCTTCTAAATATGACATTTCCGCTTCAGATTTACTTCATGGTCACAAATGATGATGAGACCTCAGAAACTGCAACACAATTTGCAATATTAGTTCTTACATGGGGTGAACTAATACTACTTGCAACCATTAACTTTCTGGCATTTCGGATATACCTTGTACAGCACGAAATCATGTTTGTGCAAAATCAAATGTTTCGCTTCCATGCACAGGTATATCATTTTATATGTTTTTGAGAACCACTTATAAATTACACAAAAACTAAAAATATAAACAATAACAGATCACTGATTGGCTGAATGAACGAGAAATCGAATTGGACGATGAGCACAAAAAAAGTGTGCGAGTTGGGGAACTTACCGTATATGCGTTAGGCTATGGGTCCTGGCTCCTTCCATTTCTTTTATTAGTAATCGTATTTCATCCACTAGAACCCGTTCACAATATTTTCTTGGAGTGGTTTGAATTCGACTTGAACATTCACAAAATTCGACTGATACACTTAACCCTACTACCATTTTGGTTTCTATCCATTCACGCAGCAGGAAACACAGTAATTGTCTTTGGAATCCTGGTAACGTGCTACTACCTAATATCGACATTAGCTGTCGCTGACATGACGCCCACAACAATAGCTCGGAAGAAAAGCAGTCGACGATACGTATTTCAAACCCAGTTTTATGGTGAACTGGAAGACGATGAAATAATATTGAAGTACAGAACCCAACAGTTTTTTAATATACTCGTAAACAAGATAATGGCATCAATTTTTGTTTCGTTGCAACATGTTGCATGCCTTGCGGTATGTTCTATAATGGCATATTTTGCTATAAAATTTCCGGACGTTTTGGCAGAAACAGGGATTGTTGGATATATGATAGTTGGAGTATGCTTTACGACTGGTCTAGGTATAGAAATGTGGGAAGCTTTTATGTTAGGGCATTTGGTGAGTATATCGGACAACTTCATAGACCAAATCAATACAAAGATGGAAAGAGGAGCTCTTATAAAGAAATTTGTTAGAAGTTGTAGGACCTTTTATGTTGAAGAGGCATATCCGTTCTATAAGGTCGAAAGAGGCACTTTTTTGGATTTTTATGCAAGAGTTATTGATCAAACTATTACACTCTTACTATGGTAACTATGGTATTTAGAGTTATTCAAATAGTATTTTCATTCTCTTTAAAAATTAATTTACGGAATAAAATTTGCGTTTGATTATGGCATTAAAGTAATTTGTTTAGTTATTTTTACTGCAATATGGAGTTCTGGATAATCCAATGATGCCTTCAAATTTCTTGGATCGTCCATTTCGACGAGTGGGGGTTAGTCGAACAATATCGGCGTGTTCATATGGATGATGTGAACCTCAAATATCTTATCTTTAGGCGAAATATGTTTTATTATATATTCAGAAAATCAGAAATGATACCAGAATATTGTGTCGCACTTTTTCTGAGGGATGATGCTATTATTGATTTTTTTGGATATTCCTTAATGTACTCATTTTGAAAAAAATACGTTAAAATTCTTCATAAGCTAGAATTGTATTCATCAGTATATTATTACTCTTAGTTTTAAGTATTATGTTTTTATGAAAAACATCATTGGTTCTGAATTTAAACAGGCTTAACTATCCGTTTATCCTATATTTGTTTAAAAATGTATCAACTTCATGTTAAGACTTTAAAAACTTCTACTAAAAATTATGAAGTTTCTTTCTTTAGTTTTACCAATATAAAAGTAACATGAATTTTTAAATTGTTTTGAATATGTATATGAAATTTGTTTTTAAGTTTAGACTTTCTATTCCGCTTCAATTTTTTAAGTTTAGTTTAAATAACCATAAAATGTCTTTAAAGAACTGATAAACGGATTTAATAGTACAATTTTTTTTAAACTAGCATTTAGTACATAAATTAATCGATATTTGCCGACTTAAAAACATTCGAAATTTTACGAAAAAAACTTACGCAATAACTCAGGGAAATTTTTAAGGTTATTTTAGTTAAACCTACTCCAGTTAACAATAACAATGCCCAAGAGGTCAGTTAAATATTACGTTTTCTAAAGCTTTCCAGCGACTTTTCCTAAAAATTTTAATAGACTAAGCCTTTCAAATTACGAACTACTACTCCACAAAGAAGGATTTCAGATAAACGTCTATGACTTTGTCTGAAAACCTAATTAAGAATGTTGACCTTCGGGTCAAGCTTATGGTTTATGCTGGACCAACCGTTTATGGATGGGATTCCAAAACAATGCAGTTGACTTCACAACCGAATAAATATCTTTACTGGAACTGGTATGTTTATTATTAAAATAAGAAATTACTCAAGTTTTCACCAATATTTTTTCAACTAACCTATTTCATCAAATTTTTAAGGTTGGTGTGCATGTTTTATGGCTACATGTTATGCGTGGCGTACCCCATTCAGATTTACATCATAGTTAAAACGCAGTAATTAGAAAAACATTAATAGAACGTTGAATTAAACGGTTGGATAATGCTGTTTCAGAATAAATTTCAATGAAATCCAAACATGATTGAGGAATAATAATTAGCTGAAAACGGAAAATTTTATTTATCATTGCTATATTTATTCATAAAGCCAGATGTATAGTTACGTCGTTGAGTGCTAGTTTTAAGAAATAATAGTAATATATCTAAAAATATCTTGAGATGTCTAGAAAAAGGAGTTGTTATTAGTTTTACAGCACTTCTTTTTTGTGTAGTGATGATGCCATCAATTAGTAATTTACCAAATTAAAAAAACCAGAAAAAATGTTCTATTATTGCTGCATTAAGTCACTGCTGTTTTGTTTTGTTCCAGTATTGCTGTATTTAATTTAGTTTTGGCTGAGTTAAAATCCAGCTCATTTTTTAAAAATACACTCCGTTGTTTGGCAGCTTCATTTTAGAAACAACAGGATATTCTTTCTTTTGACTGGAATATATTTTAAGTTGATAGGTACAGTTGCCTCAAATTACAATTAAACGCAAATTGAAGTAAAAAAGATACTGGTGTGGATTTCTGTGTCAATACATTCTTGTTGTAAAAACTTGAGTGTTTTATTCTTGTCAACCGAAAATTGCGTCTAATTTTATCCAAATTCAGTCAATTACATATATGAAATCATAAAGTAGATAAAGGTGTTGAAAAGCTGAAAATTGTTAAACAAATATAGATTGTTCCTGATAAACGTCCGACTTTCACTTTATTTTTTAATTTTGCTATGACTACAAAATAGCCTTGAGACTACTGCAATATTTTTTTCCGGAATTCATCATCATGCAGCAAAGCGGAAGTTTAAGAAAAAGGAGAAGGCGAAATCTCTCTAAGGTTACTACTTTCAAACTTACAAGTTCGCATCCTTAAAATATTTAATTTGAAAGTGCTCCATGTTATGTTTCAGGTTACTGGCATAGGTACCGTTCCATACGACCGAGAAAATATTTTTTTTCGATGGGCGTGACCTATTTGCCAATTTATTTCAACATGGACATAAATCATCTTCTAAACCTATTCGGAAGAGTTCCGAAACAAGAATTCGTATGGCAACTTCTGAACTAAACTATTCGAATTCGTTCAAGCAACTAAATCAAAGTGGAAAAGAGTAACCAGAAATCAAAACTTTCATGCAGTTGGTATCGAAAAACAAAACGACGAAGTTTTCATTCCACCGTCCGTCAATCCTGAACCTCAAAATACCGATTTTGATAGCGACTTTGAAAACCAACACCGTCACAAAACTCTAATAAACCGATCCCACTTTCTGGATCCCTCCACAATGTCAAGGTTACGTAAGCTTCTTCTGCTTGGAAAGACTTCAGGCTCTTACCCATGGATTTGGAATGCAAAAGAATATCGAATTGACAAATGGAATCCCTTCCTAGAAAAACTTTGGTACTGTCAATGGTATCCTTGGTTTATTTAAACAGTTTGTCTGGCATGTTTCCAGTTCTACTCATTTTTCAATCACATTTCTAACGGAAATGGAAATGAGCACAGGACATTATTTATGGGTACATTTAGTATGGCTTGGTATTGTGTCTGTACTTATACCCCGTAAGAGACCCCAAAGTTGCCCTTGAAAAATACAGAGCTTTGCAAGTACTCTGCGCTGCATTAAATGAGTGCATTGGTAATGTTGATGATTAAGCTTATCATAGCTTCAGCTCTTATTCCATGCTCGTATGTTATCATTCGAAGTATGAACCACATCTTCTTTGATGAGTTTCCACAGATTTTGTCTTATCCACTGGGAATCACTGATTGTGCCACTGCAGGGTTCACGTAATTTACATGAATAGACAAATTAATAATTCGTATTGTATTCGTATCTTAAGGTTTACATTTCTCTTTAAATTTGTTTTTTGACAGGGTTTTAACAATGGCAGCAGAAATGTATGATTTATCCTCTTCATTTACTGATTCATGGTGCAGAACAAAACATAAGGATCTTCGAAGGCTACTAATGTATTTTCCTTACTTGAATATTAGAGCAAGGTCATAATATGTTATTACGGTGTCGACAACAATTACCTATTTTCAAACACTCTTTGGCTTCATTACTGATTGTATTATAACCTTCCCGTAATACAAATACTTCTTACGTGACATCCTGAAGGACGACACAAGAAAAAACATGTATTTTAGCTGCAGAGCAAAGGCACTAAAATTTTTAATATAATCGAAATAAAAATTTGCATAAAAAGAAATAAGCAACATGCTGTTAAAGCATGACAGTCATTTTTGTAGAATTTGAAACCAATAGTCACACTCGAGTTATCAGTTAAATTATTTTTTCCCAGTCGCGTCGAAAACATCATTAAATATTTCAGAGTCCACAATTATCCGTCTGGCAAAATAGAATTTTGTATAAAACAAATACCATATAAGTGTATACTCTAAATTTTAAAACAACTGTTTGTATTGAACCACAAAGCAAATAATTGGAAATTCACTATTATTAGTGACAATGGAACTTTGAATTAAAAGATCGCCACAAACTGTTATTCCAGAAACTCCTTTTAGGATTGGGGTTTCTTTTTAAAGTTATAAAAATTATATACAAAACATTTGATTTATCCCATGTGATTTATTATTTGACAAAAAACCAGCAGTAGGCAGTTTTTTTTTAAATTCTCTGCTTGAAAATTGGGCAAAGGGAGTTTAGACACTTACTACATTCACTTTGTAAACATGTTTCGCTAAATTTTCTTTGACTAAGGTACTTAAATTACTTCGATATTTATCATGTCAATATAGACACGACTCGACATAAAGTGCTTACAAGTTTTTAACACGAAACAACCCAGAGAAAACACATTTGTTTGCTTTTAAGAACTTAACCATTAAACTATTCAACAACGCTCAGAATACAAAACAGTTGCAGATAGAAAATCTGAAGAATGCTGTTGACAGAGGGTGTGCACTTCATTTAAACAACTCTCCGTATTTACTTACCGATTGTTTTTTAAAATATACTATTCACTTTTTCAAATTACATAGTTTGCAAAAAACCTTATAAAGCTTTTTGTGTACTTTAAGCCATTCTATCACAAAGCAAAATAGTGCTACTGCTATCCCGAATAGAAATAAAGTGAAAATGACCAAAATATTTCCTTGCATTGTCGCTGCTCTTGGTGAATTATTCTCTTCTTTGCTAGACAATATTTCTTCTTTAAATATGTCTTCAAACCATCGTTTAATAATACCAGATTCTTTTAAACATTTTAGTTTTTGGTCAATAAAACCTGGTACACTTCCAGCTATCTTAAGCACGGTGTACGACTTGAAGTAAACTTCTTTTCCTAGATGTAATTTTTCTCGTTTTTGTTCAAAACCACTTTTAATGTTTAAAATTTTAGCAAACTTGTAACACACTCGTGATGGTAAAACGTATGCAACATTGTTGCAGTTTTCAAGGTTGGTAAGTACGCGGGTATTTTCTAACTCAAAGTAAAATTTATGCTCACTGTACTCGTTTAAAGTAACAAAACCTTGCGAAATCTCGTCATAGCTAATCATACCATAAATATTTTGCAGGAATTCTTTTAAATTTTGAATAATGGAGTTCTCAAATCTGACCGTCTTCAAAATCATTCGTTCTTTGTATGAGAATAAATGCGTTTCATGAATCATGTTTACATCTTGATATACTTCTGAATTTGCCACTAAAATGTTGATCAATGGAAGGTGTGGCCAATGGTTCTTTGTTTCATTAGTTTGTGCGTAAATATATCTATCTCGTTGTAGCCAAAACAATGGATAGAAAGTAGTGTTGAGAAATTCCGGTAGTATTTTAATTTCGGAAACTCTGTTCAGTATTTTAAATCGATTATGTAGAAGGGACTCGAGTGTATCAAGTGGAACCGGGCTGCGTGGTAATATCATACGATAAACATTATCATTTTTATATGCGTTACATAGTAAAGTTATTATTAACGCAACAGTTACGACTATGATTTTAATTGAAGAATGCTTTAGTAATTGGTATGGGACTGAGTAACTTTGTTGTAAAAATAAACGAATGAATAATTCCAAAAGGTAACAATAGCTGATTGTATCATTCAGTAAATTTGTTATGGCCATCAGACTCACTAAAGTGAATAAAGTGGTCAATAAAATAAGTACCCAAACATATTTATCAAAGACATCGTGTATGTTGTTGAAATCTAATGCCGAAAACGTAGTTTCTCCACATGCAACAAATTTGAAATCATAAGGTTTGTTTGTAATATGTATGGGATATTGCTGAGGAGAAAATCCTTTGTATTTAAGAATCGTAAGCAAAAATGGAATCGGTGTCTCTTGCATGCCACTTTTACAATAGTACCCGTTATGTTCGTAAGAAGCATTACTTAAAATATTTAACAGCAAATAAGCGTATGCATAGCCTACACCATCAGCCCCTTGTACACTAGAATATAAAAGTTGGCTTTGTTTTACGAAACTTTTACCACATCCTACCAGCTTTTCATTGAAACTATGAAAACCTAAGCCGAAGTTATAATAAAGCCTTGCTAAATAGTAAAACTCTACACGGTCATTTTTGTAACGGCATATGTTATGCATCAATGATCTGATGGCTTGGTTTTCTAGTCGGTGCGTTACTTGAACACTGAAAATATTTGAAGATTTAAAATTAAAACATGGAAACAGTTTAAAAATTGGAATGATTATTTTATTACCTTTTACGAAATGTGTTAAGATTGCATGCTGTTTTAACATCAGTGATGATACACACATGCCCAAATATCGAGTTATTAAAAGCAGGCTTAACATTCACTAAAATCATGGAATTAAGTTTTCCATACTTTCCATTGGTTCTAAACTCCAGATTCCGTAACTTCATTTGAGACCAAATACATTCTAGTGTCTTAGTATTTACTCGATCCACATAAATCTGCAATGGCAATATAGATGGTGTCGGTGTGTGACTGTCCAAATCTTTTGATGTACTACTAAATAATCCAGGAATTAAATTTTCATTCGCAAATGTTTGATATTTACTTAAAAAAAGGAAAACATGAACATGGTAGTTCCATGGTTTTATTTGGTTCAGAAAACGAGTTTGATTTATGCTCGAACAAAGATCACCAACAAAGCCCAATGTTTCCATTGAAGATAATAAGAACGACAAAGGGCATACTATTATAGGTGCATTTGTGTTATTAAATGGTTGCATGTTTTCAATGCTCCAAAGTTCTTTTTCCAGGGAGATATCACGTGATAGATGGACCAGTTTGATTGAAATACGAATAAGTTTGCGCAAAACTATAGGACAAATATGCGGCTCAATATCAATGCCAGCAAAGTTATCCACAAGAACTAAACTATTTTGAACGCTAAAACATATGAAGGCGTTAATATTTTGTATCATTCCTTCCAAAAAGGGAACAAAATTTTGTTTTTGGTTAGATTCCATATTGTGACCTAAAGTTGTGCCATGTATAAAACTTGGTGTCGTTTTGAAATAGGATTCTAATACGTAACTTTTATTTGATGTTACAAATTTTTGAGAAAATGAATAAACGACAACAAAATATAAATATTTTGTGCATGAAATCATTTTGAAATTTTAAACTTCAGACAAATACTTTTTTATTTGTGTCCTGGTGATAACTAAAATTTGAAGTCGAAACTTTGCAAAAAAATATGTATTATTTTAAAATCAAACAATGTTATCTAGCATCCTTCAATACCAAGTTATAAACAAATACATTTTTTAAATGTGTAAAGATACACCAGAGACAATAAGGCGTCATTAAAAATGAGTAACAAATGGTTAGAATTGAAATAAAACAATTTCAAGAATATTTGTCCTGTACTGTTAGTAATGGCTTTTTATTTAGCAGAATATTTGCACACCGAATAAAATAAATCTATTAATAAATTTAAATAACTGACAAGTGGTTTTGTCAGTTGTTCAGAAAACTTGAGAGTCACGAGTCACGCGTGATAGCAATGGTCTCTTGAAATAAATTGTTTGATACTTCTGTGATCTGAGTTACCGATGAATCATTATTTATTTGCTATAAAAGCTTATTCTATTAGCGTGTCTTCTACAAGGCGAAACAAAATTTAGAAGTGGCTCTTTATCATACTAACCTAAAAGACCTTAATAATACAAAATAAATGGGACACCAGCTTACAAATGCGTACCTAAGGATATTTCGTAATTTAATGGTTTAGTTTATTACTGATTATAGCGCGAGTATTTACATCTAAAAGCAAAATGTTTTAAACTTTATGCTCAAGATAATACTGCTTTTAAGGTTAATAACTTTTTGTACTAACACGTTTATATAACTCATACTTTCTAGTGTATGCAGAAATAAGAATTGCCAATTGAATTATGAAAATGCTAATTGTGAATTGAACAATTTAGATAATTTCTTACTTATGCTTTAAATTTTAAAAAAGCACTCTACAAAATTGCAGTCATCTAGTACTTTTAAGAATTTTTAATAACTCAACAGCTATGTTTCTTATTTTAACTTTTACGAGTGTTGTGTTAACTTACCTTTTAATCGTTTATTTTGTCTTGCAAGTATTATGATGATATTAGCGCAAACATTGCGCTTTGCTCTGAAAAGACAAACAATTGGTTTGATCATTTCAACAAGAACTGTGAGGTTGCCAAATTTGTCTACTATTACAACTGGATAACTGAATGAACGAATTATTTACTTCCGAAGGTACAATCACTCAAATAGACCAATTTTCTAGACAAATTTGAATATAAGAGTATCAGACGGTCAATTGTTTATCATTTACATGCTTAATGGCTCTAATCAAGATTTTTAAAATAATGCAAGATACCCAAAATGAAATGAACCTGCTCGTGATCAACTCATTAACAAAGACTTGCTAAATTGTGGGTAAGTTAGTAAAACGTGTAAGCAGTGTCTGGACAAGTCCCTTGAAGAATAAATCTCTCACCAAGGAAATCTTAATACCTCAGACAAACGAGCTGCTACTGTCACCACAAAAGTTTCGTTCAACAGTATTGATAAATTTGCAGAAATTTTAAGTAGCATTCGTTCATCAGAAGATGACCACAATACACCACGAAATTTTGCCGATCAAATATCGTACGATTATATCCTTCTCCCTGATTCACTTCCATGCCTAAAAGGGAATTTTAATTGGGAAGGAGAAGCTGGAAAAAGTTGGAAGCAATTCAGTTGAAAAGTTAATAAAGTCGGTTATATTTTTCTAATAATTGGAATTTATTTATTTATAATTTATTTATTTATTATTTATGGCGTCGACTTCTGATCCAGTGTCTCTAAGCCACTTGATATGGCAGGTAAAGGAGCCGATGATGGTTTCCACTTGCAAGAGTTGTTGGGTACCCGCATTGACATTAGTGTTGTTGCCTTGGGGTGGCTGAGGTGAAGAGTCCTTCTTATTTTCCTCTGCCTTCTTCTTCCTGCAAACCTTTTGGTAATGGCTGCAATGTTTGCAGAAAGAGTCAGCAGCTGGACATTGCTGTCGAGGATGACGAGGAGACAAACCGCAGAAGGCACAGTTGGAGGACTTGATATCCTGTGGTTGCTGCTGCTGCTGACGGTTCTGTTCCTTGTTGCGTTTGAACGCTGATTTCTTCTTGGCTGCAGCGTTGATGTCTGCAGATGATGAGGGTGATGCCAAAGATGCACCGACTGCTATGGAGTTCTCCATTGCTACACAAATGGAGAGGACCTTCTTCAGTGTAAGGTTGGCAGAATACGTCTCCGTAAGGATACGGCGTTGTATTTCGGGTGAACGAAGTCCACAAATGAGTCGATCGTGGATATGGATATCCTGCAAATGTTTTGCCAGCGAAAAGTCGTTGTTGCAAGTTGTGCAGTTAGTAGTGCAAGGATCGTCGCATGTTGCACAGAGGAACTCGTCTTCATGCGAGCAGGCGTCGTCAAGAGACTTGAGGATGGCGAAATACCGGTCGATGGACTCTTCCTGCTGTTGATCTCGGCGGTTGAAGTCTTTCAATCAAGGAGGGGATTACGCTTCTGGCGTAGATATGCCTCTATTTCTGTCACAATTTCTTCAACCGTTGACATGGAAGTAACATTGAGTCTGCCTGAGCTCCACAACTGTGTCCACTCAGGATGTAGAGCGGACCTGAGGACACCATGTTGAGCGTCGAGCGGCTGTGAGGTGAGGTACCTGGAGCTGGAGAAGTCGTTCCACCTTAGCTTCCAATCCCGGAATGCTGGGATGTTGAGATCCTCAGGAACTGCCAGCCGAGGAAGCTGTACGCTGCGACCGACGTGGATGGAGTGCGGTGGTGGAGGCGGAGGAGGCTGAAGAGGAGCTGCTGGTTTTTGAGGAGGTTGCGCTGCAAGTTTCTGCACAAGAGAGGTCAGAGGGTTTGCTGCTTTGCCAGCGAACGAAGGAGGTCGTCGTTGCTGGTGGTGGAGTCACTGACGTCTCCGTTCTTCTTCTTCCTTGGTGGCATGATGTCAGCTGAAAGGTAGAAGAACAACAAGAAATTTTAGTTTTAAGAAAAACCAAAAAAACTATCACTTTTAGTTTTAAAATTAAATTTAAAACTCCTGAGACTGCGCCATGTGGTGTCACTAAATGCTGAGAAGCAATGATGTGATGTGAGAGGTTCGAGAAGCGACAGTTTCTATTTTAAGTAATCTTTATTAACAGCACTTGATTTTAGACATAGTTTGAGTGAGGATGAGAATGTGAGAATGAGGATGGTGGCAAGTGGGATCTAGCTTGCATCTTCAGCGTTGCGTCCAAATCCCGTGGAGGATTGCCATTGGCTGGAGCCAAAGGAAGAGAAGCACTTTCCCGACGGAAAGCCGCGTCTGATGAAGGGGGTATCATGAGACCTGATGATACCGCAGAAGTATTTTGTTAATTTACCGGCCTATACAGCTGACAAAATTTAAAATACTATGCAAAGATACTACCCTCTATTTTAATACAAAAACACCTATAGTTTAGTCGCACAGTTGACCTGGATGACTGAACAAATATTTTAATTTCATCATGCTCTAAAATTTTGGCAACAAATTTCTGTTTTTTGTTTAGCCAAACTGGTTCAATAAAGTTTCACAAACAAGTTGTTTACTATGTTTTCGTCAAATAACATGAATTCTGAAAAATTTAATGGGTTGAAATTGGGAAACAACTGTAAAAACTAAGTACAGTTCCTTCAACTCTTTTCTCAAAAGCCTCTATTTTTTAAATTTAGAAACAAGCAGTGTCAACGAGGTGCCTGAAATAACTAGTTTCTAGTCTTATTTTATTAACCCCTTACAAATACTTTCTATAGGTATTTATAGATTTAAAAATGGCTTTCTAAAAACAACGTTTTCCAAAGTAACTGGGTTTCTACATCCGTTAAACACCTAATGGAATCCAGAGAAACAACGACCTTATTCTAAACGTCCGGTTTCTTGGAAGCATCTTCCTAGGCTTTTAAACACATACCTTTTAAATGGCCTGGCTACCTTAATATCAAGCATCTATACTTGTCTCCACATTAACCAGTTTAATATCGTCTATATTATGTAATAAGTAATATTCTCTACAATGTTTCTGCTAATTTCACTTTTCGACTGTGCATTTACAGGAACTCTCATTCTCTATTATGAAGACATAGCTCTTGGAATTGGGAAAATGAAACAACTGATTACTATGCTAGCCAAAATCAATACATGAAAAATATGATTATACAAAAAGGCAACAATAAGTGGAAATTTATTGGCACAATTTCAATTTTTTTGGTTTGATACTACATTCCAATGTCATTTTTGTTTCCGCCTATCATCATCTTGTTTGACATGGATTCGTATCAAAATTATCTTGTCAACTTTTTCCAAATGGAGGTATTATAAGTATTTGTGTTTGAGTCATTTTACCAACAATTTATATGATTGAGGCAGGCAGTATATATCTTCTCTACGTTATCTAATCCATTGGCTTGAAATGTAATTCAAATTCTTGAAAGCTATAGGCTATACAACATCGTGTGCTTTCCAAAAACGCGTTTATCCTTTTCAAAATGTTAGAAAAGGAAATCATGTTATTGACGTTATCAGACCAACCACAAAGCTATCATGAAAATTTACTGGAATAAACGACAAATTGGTTGTGACACCAAACTATCCAAAAATAAATTTTGATGAATTATTTTACATATTCATTTTATAATCACCATTATCAACGTAGACAATTACCAAGGAACGAAATGTATTTTTACCAGTTGATCATTTTTTAAATTGTTTTGAAATTCAAAAATGTCTTAAAGCTTGACATTTCATATCCACTTACCTAAAGGCTTTTGCTATCATGTAGTATACATAAAGAACTTAAAACTACATAAACTAGCATTATAATTGTTTTTAAACCTTGCAAGGTAGGTCCTTAAATTGATATTAATGAATGCAAAAACATCTTACGCAACTACTGTAGAAAAAAGTATCCGATTGGTTCAACTCAAACTACAGCAGTATATTTTATTGTCTCGTTATTTTAAGGTAAATTTCAAGTGACTAAGGTGATTCATTATAATTGAAAACTAATTAGGTTAAAAACTAAACCTACGATTATTTGCAGAATAAAAATCTTCCCCACCTATTAAACGTCATATTTTGAATATCTTCTCATCCTTATTTGGCTTTTAAAGACTTTCATTATATATTAAATAAGCAAATCAGGAATGATACCAGAATATTGAGTCGCACTTTTCTGAGCGATGATGCTATTAATGGATTTTTTTGGATATTCCTTAATGTACTCATTTTGAAAAAATACTTTAAAATTCTTCATAAGCTAGAATTGTATTTATCTTAACTTATTACTTATAATTTTAAGCGTTTATATTTTTTAGGAAAAATAGAATTTGTTTTGAATTTAAACAGGTTTAACTACCCGATATGTCTTATTAAAATGCATGAACTCTATGTTAAGAGTTCTAAATTCCTTCTCCTCAAAAGCATAAAGTTTCTTTCTTTGTTTTTACCAAAATAAAAGTAACATGAATTTTTAAATTGTTTTGAATATATGAAATTTGTTTTTAACTTTAGACCTTCTATTCCGCTGCAATTTTTGAGATTTAGTTTAAACAACCATATAATGTCTTTGAAGAGCTGATAAACGGATTTACGAGTACAAATGATTTTAAAAAACTAGCATGTTAGTACATTAATCAATCGATATTTGTGAACGTAAAAACATTCTGAATTTTACACAAGCAACATACGCAATAACGCAGGGAAAATTTTCAAGTAAGCTTAGTTTAAACTACTCAGTGTAATTTAGCATATCTCTCTTGTCCCATATTACCAATAGTAATGCCCAAGAGATCAGTAAATTATTACGTTTTCTAAAGTATTCGGTCAACTTTTCTGAACTACTTTAATAACCTAAGCCTGTAAAACTATCAGCTACTACTCCACAAAGAAGGATTTCTGAAAAACGTGTATGATGTTGTCTGATAACCTGATTAAGAATTTTGGCCTTCGGGTTCAGCTAATGGTATATGCTGGACTTACCGTTTACGGCTGGAACTCTAAAACAATGCAGTTGACTTCACAACCAAATAAATACCTTTACTGGAATTGGTATACACAGTCAGAAGATTCCAAATTGATGCATTTTTATTGAACTTAATGTTTTCTAAAAATAATTTTCGTTTTATTAGGTTGGTTTGCTTGGCTGGGGGGTGTCTTCTGTGCATGGCTTTTCCTTTTTATATTTACTTCATAGTTAAGAATAATGAAGAGACTTCCGAAACCGCCAACAAATTCGCAATTTTAGTTCTCACATGGGGCGAACTAATATTGCTTGCTACGATTCTTTGTCTGGCATTTCGGATATACTTTGTACAACACGAAATCATGTACGTGCAAAATCAAATGTTCCAGTATCACACTCAGGTAAGCTATATTTAATATCTATGAGGGCTTTAAACAAGGTAGAATAAAAATAACTAAAAAATGCTGACTACAGATCTTTACTTGGCTCAAAGAACGTCAAATCGAATTGGACGATGACCACAGAAAAAGGTTGCGAGTTGGGGAACTTACAGTTTATACGGTAGGCTATGGGTCCTGGCTCCTTCCATTTCTTTTATTAGTAATCGTATTTCATCCTCTAGAACCAGTTCACAATATTTTTTTGGAGTGGTTTGAATTTGACTTGAATGTTCATAATATTCGGCTAGTGCACTTAACCCTACTGCCATTTTGGTTTTTATCCATCCACGCGGCAGGTAACACAGTAATTGTCTATGCAATACTGGTAACATGCTACTACCTTATAGCTACATCAGCATTAGCTGATATGACACCTACAGAAATTGCTCGAAAGAAATGCAGTCGTCGATACGCATTTCAAACCCAGTTTTATGGTGAACTGGAAGACGATGAAATAATAATGAAGTATAGAACCCAACAGCTTTTCAATATACTCCTAAACAAGATAATGGCATCAATTTTCGTGTCGTTGCAACATGTGGCATGCCTTGCGGTATGTTCCATAATGGCATATTTTGCTATAAAATTTCCAGATGTTTTAGCAGAAACAGGGATTGTTGGATATATGATAGTTGGGGTATGCTTTACGGCTGGTCTAGGTATAGAAATGTGGGAGGCCTTCATGTTAGGGCATTTAGTGGACATTTCTAACAATTTTATTACCCAAATTGATACAATGATGGGACGAGGAGCACTAATAAAGAAATTTGTTAGAAGTTGTAGGACCTTTCACGTTGAAGAAGCATATCCGTTCTATCTGGTTGACAGAGGCACCTTTCTGGAGTTTTATGCAAAGGTGGTCGACCAAACTATTACACTTTTACTATGGTAACTGATTAAGCAAACGTTATGATCTATTAAGACAATTATTGTGTTACGATTGTACTGTCGTAGTAATTATATATCAATTTGTCGATTATTGAAGAAAGATGTTTAAAAACTATGGATATGCTCACACAAATATATCATAAGCAACTAAAGTTTTCCCCATGTTATAAATAACATACAATTTCTAGCATAGGTCATGTGTAAAAGGATGAAATATATAAATAATCACTTGTATATGTGTAAATTGCCTTCTGAATATTGCTTAAATTTCAAATATGCAATGAATTTAATTATAATTATATTGTTATCTGTACATATTAAACAAATCTACTGGCCTTTATCCTTCAGTGGCTAATAAATTAAGTTCCTAATTTAAAATGTGCATTTACATTTTGAGTGTCAAACGTGCTTCCTTGCAGTTTCAAAAACATATTCGTTTCAATTTCTGCTCGAACCTGATACCATGCAACTGGAAGGTGGTTTTCTAAACTTGTCATGACTTTTTAAAGAACTAATATTTAGATTGGCTACATAAAATATTGATGACTTTGTGTTAGTAAATATTTCAAATTGACAATACAATTTTTTTAAACAAAATAAAATTCGTAATTATTAAAATTAGTACGATATTACTACTAAATAAGCCACCAACTAGTGCACGAGGTAAACAAATGCGGCATAAATTATAACTTGGTTTGCAATACGTAGGTTCTAAATCATATTAAAGACACAAAAGTGTGCCAAAACATTATATTAAATACCTAACGATTACCTTTGTCACATGTGCAATTGGATAAAAGTCAATAAAGTCCACAATTCAATTCAATCTCCGATTTAAATAATTTCAAACAGTTTTTAAGAGAATCTCAATAAAATTGAAATATTTTTTAACTTGCTTATCATGTGTAAAAACAAAACCCATTTTGTAGATTTTTTATGAAATTATAACTACACTGTATTCTAAAATACTGTAATACTTCTATTACCTTCAATTTCTTAGAAGAAATAGCAATAATTAACACCAAAAAACCTTGCATTATTAATCAATCAAAATTTCAATAGTTAGTTTTGGTATGAAATAAAGCAGTAATTCTAACGCTGGAGCTGCTGTCGGCGTCCCAGCTTCACAAAGTTAACTCATCATAGCCTAAGTTGTCATTTATTTGAACACTATAAAATATCGGAGCATTTAAGGTCTGTATAAAAATTCTAAAATCTCTCCAATTTTTCAAAGCAAATTACAATTTCTTCTACGTAGTGTATGATATTGGCGACGCACCATGGTGGTGGATTAGTACTTATGGCATTGCTTCAATGCAACACTTCTATGCAAAATGCCTGGTTCGGCAAGTTTGATTAGACTGAAATAACCAAGTTCACTTTCTCCACGGCAGGATCCGGTGAAAAGCATGTACGTCAAGCTTCGGTACCAAATTAAATGCCACGGCAGGCGAAAATAATTAGTTTCAACAAACTACAAACTCCACGGCAGGAGCAATATAATTATTACTAATTATTTATTTCAAAACTCTAAAGAATTAACAATTTTCTCTTTAAAGCTAACAGAGCATATTATGCTCATCACTCAAGACAAAAGTTACTACTTCTACTTCACTAATTAATTCCGACTACTTACTTACTCTCGACTTCCTGACAACTAACTTGCATGTGTTGATGGAATTGCCAACATGCAAGCAATTCATCCTTCCCCGCGATTTCACTTCGCCCCGAATGATTGTAAGCCTATACTAGGCATTATACAACAACACACTACAATAGTCTCACTTCGCCCCATATGAGCCCGGGCTTAACACTAACTAACTTTAACAAACTTATAATAGTTGGCGCACTTAATTAGAAAATAATTACTGAACTACAATTACATTAATCAATTATTTACATATTATTCTAGGTGTAAAATTGTTTCCAGCTCTTCAGCATTCACAATCTCGCCGTAAAATTAATTACAAAATGACCACTTTAACATGGTGGCTTATGTAAGCCAGGCCAAAACTAATTCAAATTTTCATTTGTTGGCGTGCCAAAACAATTATGCTTTAGAGTTTAATATTTATACAGTAGACAGAACAATTAATTCTCTAGATTAGGATGACAAACATTAAAATTCAAAATTTGTCATATTTTACCTTATAGGCTTGTAAATTCAATGTAATGAAAAGTTTTTCGCGTGCCCACTAAAATACCCCATAGATTTTAAACTATGCATACTCTCATCCCTTACACATAGGTGTTTACTTCTACCAAAGCAACTGTCAGGGTTTCATTTTCAAAATTCGGTTGCACGGTGAAGTTTGAAAAGCCAAGACGTCGCTCTTGTATTTAACAACAGTGTATTTTTAGGAAATTTGAATTTCGAATTTCAACTTCGAATAACCTTTTCCCCAGTTCGTCAATTCAGTTGATTCTTTTTTAATTACGAAAGACACTGGCCAAAAAACATTATGTAGGGTGGTCACTGAAAAATTACATAAATCTCTGAAAGCTACGTTCAAAAATGCTTTCTGATTTTATAATTATTGGACAGTGGAATTTCGGAGGTTTTCCAAAGAATCGTGCACCTTCCCTGCTGCAGTTGACCAACACTTCCGGTTTTACTGTAGAATATGACTAATATAAGTACTAATCCACACACCACGGTGCGTCGCCAATATCTTACACTACGTAGAAGAAATTGCAATTTGTTTTGAAAAAATGGAGTGGTTTTATAATTTTTATACAGACCTTATGTAGATACTGGAAGCTGATACATTTTTCTGCTAGAATAGCGATAAACTGTCGGAATCATTCAATTATCACCCATGTTTGAATGGCATAGCTATAAACATGTGAAAAAATACCTGTACCAAATTTTCGTTTAAAATTTTGCCTACTGATTCTATGTGATTATATCATATGAACTTCTTTCAAGAATCCACTTGTGAATTCATGTTGTATTTTGAATAGGCTGACAGTATGTCTACCCAAATTTTGTTTTTGTTGAAACTTATACTGCTGATTCTTGTTTAACTTATTAACTAAAACATTTCTAAAAACCTAAATATTTCCTTATGTAAACAAAAGGAGGTAAAACTCTGTCATGTACAAGATCGAGTTGATAATCCGTCGAGTAAAACTTGCCATGTAACCTATTCGCTGTCAAACGTACTAAAGCACATCAGAAGTTTAATAAAATTTCATAGATTTAGGTCTGGTTTGGTTGTAATTTCCACGAAGCTTTATTAGAAAATTTAATACACAAAATCCATGTTTTTGTCCATGTTTTTATTATTTCATTAGGTTAGGTTGAAGCAATTTTAATTGACGTTCTTATCTAAGTCTCTGAGGGTATTCTGGCAATTTACTAGGTAGTCATTACATCAGAGGAAATTTAACATTATACGCGAAGATACTACTCCCTATTCTAAATTTGTAGTAAAAGTTTAGTAGCAAAGTTGACCTAGCTGACTGAACAAATATTTTTCATTTTATCATTCTCTGAAAATCTGGCAACAATATTTCTCTTGGTTGTTTCGCAAAACTGATTAAATAAGGTTTCATAAACAAGTTGTTTATTAGGCTTTACTCAAACAATATTTTATATTATTTCTGCCAAAATATAAAGGCTTGAAATTTAAAAACAAGTGTGAAAACTTCAAAACAGTTGATTCGATTCTTTCTTTAAACGCCTGCATTTTTATGAATTGTAGAAACAAGCAGTATCAAGGAAATATTTTAAAGAACTGATTCTTAGTAGAATATTGTTAACTCTTTTTTACAAATACTTGTTAACGGTCTAAAAAATGGTTGAATCTATGGAAAAACATGGAGACGTTACCTTGTATTCTAGTAAAGCTATTGCAACGTTTTACAAGGTAACTGGCTTTTTACATCCGTTAAACATCTACTGGAATCTAGGGAAACGACAACCATATTCGGAACCTCCAATTTCTTGGAAGCATCTTCCCTGGCTTTTAAACATATACTTTGTCAATGGTCTGGCTACCTTAATATCAAGCATCTACACTTGTATTCACTTCAACCAGTTTAATATCGTCAAGGTAACCTTCTCTGCAATGTTTCTGCTGATTTCCGGTTTTGACTGCACATTTACGACAACTCTGGTTCTGTATCATAAAGACATTTCTCTAGGATTTGGGAGAATGAAACAATTAATTATGTATGCTGGCCAAAATCAATACATAAAAGATATACTCAGTCAGAAAGACAAGAATAAATGGAAACTAATTGGAGGAATTTCAAATTTTCTGGCTTGGTACTACATTCCAATGGCATTTCTGTTTCCACCTATTATCATTCTGTGTGACATGGATCCATATAAAACTTTGCTTGTCAACTTTTTTCCAAATGGAGGTATTACAAGTATTTGTATTCGAGTCACATTGACAACAATTTATATGATAGAGGCAGGCCGTATATATCTTCTCTACGTTGTCTTGCTAATCTACTGGCTTGAAATGGAATCCAAATTCTTGGAAGCTATACAACATTGTATGCTTTCCAAATCCGCGTTTATTCACTTTTACGTCAAACTACAGCTAACTTGTCAAACCTGGGGTAAAGCCGCCTCACAATGGAATTGTATTATGATGTGTACTTTATTTTGGCTTATAACACTTAGTATTGTTGCATCCATTCGATTTGCCGTACGAATTCCTCTGTCAGTTTTGACTATATTTTTAACTATTGGATTGTGCGATACTATAACCGTCTACATTGTGTTTCCCTTCCTGACAGATTTACATGTAAAAACAAAGGAGCTGATTTGGAAAACACGCAGAAATAGAAAACAACTTTGTAAGATAAACAAAAGAAGATTGCTGGCTTTAAAACCGATTTCAACAAAATTCGGTAACTCATTTGTACTTACAAGGAAAACGCAATTAGCGTTCTATGAAGCCATAATGGACAGAATAATGAACGGTATTTTGATGTAAATTCTAGAATTTAATTTCTAACCAAATTTTTAAATTTAAATTTAACCTGTCTAGAACAAGGCTAAGTTTGAGCTTAAGCTATACCTTAATTTAATATTGTACTGCAGGTTTGCTTTTATAAAATGTATAAAGCATGTTAACCATGCACATCATTTGAAACAAAAATAAATAAATAAGCAATAAATGTTTTGTTCTTTAGCTCTGACTTATGTTAAAAATGTCATTACTCATCATATCCAAAACACTTTCATTTTTACTAGATTTCCAAGTATTAGAAACAAAAACGGTAATTCAACGTTGTCAGACTAACCCCAAACACGTAATGAATACTTAATGGTATACAACCAAAAAAAGTTGTACCACCAAACTGTCCAAAAATAAATTTTAATTGATTACTTTACATATTTTTTTTCATAACTTCCATCATCAATGCTGACAATTCTCAAGGAACGAAATGTTTTTTACCACTTGCTCATTTTAAAAGTTGTTTTGAAACTCAAAAATATGTCTTGAAAACTAGAATTTCTGATCTGTTGACTATAAACCTTTTGCGGGCATGTAGTACCCATACAGAACTTATAAATAAATTGGTATTGTAATTGTTTTTAAACCTTGCAAGCTAGGTTTTAAATCGATATTATTGGATGCAAAAACATCTTACCCAACCACTGTATAAAAATTATTCGATTGGCTCAACTATAACTACAGCTGTATGATATATTGTCTCGTTTTATTTCTCAGTTAATTGTAAGCTAAATTTTAAATTCGTGGTTGTTTCATATTATTTGTTTGCTTATTAAGTATTAAATACTAAGCCAACGGTTACTTGTTGAAAAAAGGGCTTCTCCCAAAACTTAATGTCACGTTTTAAGAACTTACGTTTTCTTTTTTTGCTCTTAAATGATTACATTTTATATTGTCTTAATTAATCCAGAATACAACCAGAATATTCTGTGTTTTTTGTTTTTTTACTGTTATGATTGGAAACCATTTTGGATGTTCTTTGACATTATCAGTTTGAAACATTATTTGAAATGCTGCAT
>JAQIWN010000240.1:0-41981 GCA_034699025.1 Entomobrya cf. arborea Gr-Col-00668
TATATTTCCCGCTGTAGTTTCGGATCCCGCTTCAAATATTTCCACTACAGTAGCAACCGAATTTTTCTTTTTCAATAAATCATCCCCTGCATACTCGATATACGCATCAATCAAATCTCTTTGAACACCTTTCATATACGTCTTTTCATGTTCCTCAAAATCTTTTTCAACATATTTCCAAACGTTTAAACAAGCATTGTCAAATGCTGTGTATCCAGACAACCTAGGAGATAAATACTTCAGCCATGGAAGAAATGCCAGCCCTGTTTTTGTTGTATATTGAAACGCACTCATAAACGTATTCATAAGCCTCACAATTTCACTGTCCCCCAATTCTATTCTCGTATCAGATACTATTGTCCACAGTGTATTTATAACTGACTTCATGAGTATTGGCTGAAGATGGATGATACCATTCTTACTGCTTATGTTAGACTTATTAATCCAATCACAAATTTCTTCAGCTTCCGATAATATTAAAGTTTCCATTCCTTGCTTACCAAAGCCAAACTGTTTCATCTTTTTTACACAAAATGTTCTTTGTTCAGCCCACGACTCTCCCTCCGAATTGAGAACACCATATGGACCTTGAGACATACGGAGAACTGTATCAGTTTGAAATTTTCCTGTGGCTTGAAACGTACTCAAAATTTCACGTATTAACTTTGGATCGTTTAAAACAACTGCTGGGCTCATACCCAGGTTTATTGTGTAGATTTTTCCGTATTTTTCAGCCAACTGGCTTAATTTTTTATAAGGATTTTTCACAAGTAGCTGATGAATATTTCCGAGGATTGGTAGACCTAGGGGTCCAGTTGGTAATTTATAACTTTTCTTTTGTTTTGCAAAAATCGATAAGAAAATTATTATAGCTAATCCCAAAAAGATAGTTAAATACATGTTGATAAGCTGGCTGAAATTTAACAAAAAAATTGTGCAAACAGAAATGATGTTGTGTGGTTGACCTGTTCTTATAAAATGACAACTGAAAAGTTTATGTAAGAACTTGATGCACTACAATTTTTTAAAAAATCAGGCTATGCAACAGGTTTATTCAAAACAGCGAAGAGATTTTTTGTTGGATAAATATTCAGTATAAAAACAGTAACCTGCCAAAACCGGTTTCACATTAATGTGACAAAATGTATAGTACGACATTTGATGGTCAAAGTTGTTTAGTTTATTATATACAGGATTTACTACAAGTATGTATTTGATAAGTCTGGTAACATTTTTTATTTTTTAGATGTTAAAAATAGCAATATAAACTTTTATAAGCAGTGTAGAATTGCATACAAGTTTTGAAAAAATTAAAATATTTAATATGCAAAAGATAGCTGAAGAAGTGTACGAAGAATGTATTTCAAAGTTAGTGTAGTTCCTGTATTCCTTGTATACCTAAGACGATACAAATTAACCACATGATTTGTAATGCAGATAATTTATGCCAGAATTTATCAATTTCGGTAGGTCATGATTAGTTTGGAATTCGTAAAAGACAAAAAAATATCCAGGAAAAATAAAGTTGACTTCGTGTAGATGAAATAGTTGACTGACCTTCAAAATATTGTTAATTATCAGAATACAGGCATTTTCGTAAACATAATTTTGAAATGCACTTATTACCTAACATACCATCGAAGATAATGTAAAATATATGGATTTGAATAGAAAGGCGTTTATTTCAAATGTCAAATTATGGTAGAGAGCAGCGTGGCATGGCAATGTTTTTATCGAATTGTGAATTGTGTTTGACGTAAAGCGATTAATATTTAAACGTATAGCCAATACTATATTGAACAGAACAGCTTTATTAATAATGTTAATAGAATGTAGCGAAACAATCGTAATTTAAAAATAAAGAAACCTGAAAAACAAAATGTGGAGTTCTGAGATAAGATTACCTAGTAAATGAAAAGCATGTCAATTATGTTACTTGTTTCGTTGCTCAGGTTTCAAACCTCCAAAATATATCAATCTTTACTATCGTTTCATTGCAAGCCGAGTTTTAAATATAATCCGAAGAGATGGGAAACATTTTGTATCAGACCGTAATTTTTCTAATTTTGTCGGCGACTTTCCGATTTTCTCAAGGTAAATTATTTTGTTATTTTTCGTGACCCAAAAATTTAAAAATTAACTGAACTTTTTTATACCAGGATTACACTGTTTTTCCTGCGCTCACATCGAATCCGGTGACCTTGAATTAATAAGTGGCTTTGAAAATGTTACTTTGGATGATTCTTGCAAATGGGGAAGGGAACCGAAGTATCAACTTCTAGCCTACTGTGGTGACCATGAAGAAGTAGGATTCTCTTATGACTACATTTGTATGGAAACAAAGTTGACCGGATACTTGAAAACTGAAGCAACGCAATTTAATGGCACACTTTGGGGATGTGCTATAAGACGTTTAGTTGATAACGCAGAAGTGATGAGGTTATATAGTGAGTTTAGACAAGGTAAACTATCTGTTATTTCAAGGACCTTTCAGGACCTCACAGGAAAAGAATATTTGGAAAATTTGACTTCAATATTTGATGAATCCTTAACAACCATAAAAGTACTGGCACGCGATGTTAATTTTGGATGCTGGAAAAACGAAACAGATGAAGAAAGTCCAGGTACAGAAGCACCCGGTGACAATAGTGGAAGCAAACGTATATGCATTTGGAGTTACATAGTTTTATTCAGCTATTTCATTGTATTTTATTGAAAATTTTGATTAAAGTTTTGTCATTTAAAAAAAGTGACTAGGCTAATCAAAGTATCAGTTTTGTTGGCGTAGTTTCGTGTTTTAAATATGTTGCAGCTAAAATAAACTTAATACTTAATACTTATTATTATATTTTGAGTTTAGTGAGTTTTGCTTATTGGCTCCAAATGAGCTAAAACGACACATATTCAACGTCCATGCAAACAATACTCCACTCATTTGCCTGTTCAACTTCTAAAATCTTCGTACTTTGTACATCAATAAAAGGAGGTCCACTCCTGAACCAAAAGTATACTTGTGGACGCATATGATATATTGTCAGAAGAAGTCTGCTGGTTTGGGGGGACGGGCAGTCTGAATTCGGAGGTTCAGTTAAACCCCCTAAAAGAGGTATGATTTAACGCCATGTAGGTTTAGTATAAACCAATGCAGATTTAACTTGAGCTCATGGGGTTTAGTTAAACCCCGTGGAGGTTTAATTAAACCACCTGTTCATTCGGAAAATCATTTATTGTATGTTTTCCCTTTAAAAGCTTTATTTGCATTTTATTCAAAATCCCCCGCGATGATCTCAAATTCCCCCGCTACAAAAAGTTTCTAAATTAGATTTCCTTCACTTTTATGCAAAAAACTATGTTACTAATTAACAGATTTTGTTACTGATGAGTTTTGTATAAAATACTGAAAATGAAGTTCAGTTAAACATCCGAGTTCAGACTGGGGACGGGCAATTATCGCAGTTGAGGTGGATACCAGAGATGCCTAGTGAAAGTATCTAACTTTTTCTGATGATAAAATAACTATTGAGTACAGCTTTATTTTACTTTTACTACTAATAACAATTATCGAAGTTGGTTTGGGAAACGAATAAGTAAATTTTGCGAAGAACGTTAAGATAAGCAACTATAAATACGTCAAATGGCACTTGCTTTAATTTTTATGCGTATTGAATTGCCATAAAACGGAATCGATCTTGATTAACACATGTTAAATTAATAACCTTTCCAGGTGATACAAGATACACGCATGGTAAGCATTAATGATGATCTGGACAATGACTACTTGCAAAGGAAATATACATATCGATGTAAAATTTTATGTTCATAATTAAAGTAACGAAATAGTTTTACGCATGCCATAAAAAGTAGTTTTAACCGTAAAGTTAGCCTGTTAACCGGTTTGCTAATAAAGTAATTACTTGTCTCATAACGCAAGAATACATATTATTTGGAGTAACCTTCGACATTTTTATGACTCAAAGCAGAAAGGAGAATTAAGGAATTTCTTTACTAGAATCTTTTTAACATTCAAACGCTTCACACGGATGTGCAAGTCTCAACGAAAAAACTAAGGAAGTTACATTTGCCATCTTAATATTTTACAATGTTGTTTGAGGAAAATCTAATATTTCTCCTTGAATTACACATAAAAATTCTCCGTATATTTGGATAATTTCCTTACAAATTGGATCCACATTCTAAACACCTTTCTTTTTCAGAAAGTTCTCGTAAGGAATCCATCAAAATATGGATTATGGTCATCATTGGGTTAACAACTTGGGCTCAAATGTGGCACGGAAGTGGAGAGAGATTTTCAAAAGGTGTTATTTTTGAAAACTCGATTTATGCTGCAGGTGAAATCTTTTTACCAATAGCTTCATACATTTATATAAGACGTCATAATACAGTCTGTGAACTATTCAACATGCTAATTGTAGCCGAGCGAAAGCATCAAAAGGAAAACTGTAAGTTATTTTTCAGTTGAAATCTTAAATAGTTTGTCTCTGGCCTTACTATCTGATATTTATAAAATATGATTTTTTTTCTCAGATTCAACAAAGTTTCGTTTGTTGGCTGACAAGTCAAATGGAATTAAAATACTACAGTTATGCGCCATATGTACACCTGCCGTCGCTATGTCATTGTTAATAGCTCGTACCTTTTTAAATACTTGCACACCTTTTTTACCTGGCTACTTTATCTTACCCGAATGTTCTCAAGTACCCGCTGAAGGGTCACCATGGCAACCATCTAATTGGCTCTGGATGACTGCACGAGCACTAATTTGTTTATTTTTGTATTTTATTACAATTGACACATTAGGTTTTTTCTATATTGTGGTTTTTCAGTTCATGCTTGTTCAAGTGCATTGCCTGAGGTCCTATTTAAATAAGTTTAGAAATGTGATAAAACGCCAGTTAAAGTCCTTTCGAGATCCTAGTCAACTAGACCTTACTATTTTTAGGGAACTCCAGATTTTGAAAAACCTATTACAACAAAATTCATAAAGATGTTGTCATGGGTTCTGCTGTAAATTATGCAACATATGCTTTAGTTTTATGTTTGTATGCTTTGATAATCGAGCTATCAAGTTTAACTTATTTACAGACCATACTTTTGGTATGCATAACTATTGATAATGTTCTATTAATTACGGTTTCTTTGCGGGGTATGGCTAAATTATTTACAGAATCTGTTGAGGTAAAGCAGCTTATAGATTCACAGTTGATAATGGCCCAAAGAAATAAGTATAATAGAAGGATGGTGAGAATGTATTCACGATCATTTAGATTGTTAATGATTAGAGTTGGTGATGTTTATTTCTTTGATCGATTAACTACATTTCATACACTTAACTTTTCAATTAACGCACCAGTTAATATGCTACTGTTAGATTATTAAGTATTGATAAATAATTTCAAATTGATTGGTACGTACTTGCTTTGGCTGGGTTTCAAAAGCCAACGTCAAGATATGTGAAAAGTAAAGTTTAAGTTGTTTAATATACCCAAATAAGCTACTTTTTATACTTATCTTCATTTTACGTACATTGATAAACAGTCAGGTCAAGGTCATTCGGGTCATGCTACGATAAATAATATAAATTGACACGATCGTCGTGATAATTTATAATATTATACTTAAGGGAGTTGTGCTGGGCTTAAGGTACCTTTCTACCGAGCTTTAGCTTACTAGGTCAAAGGGTTAACCAAATTCAACGATTGTATATCGCTTGCCAGGATCACCCAGATAAATTTAAGGTTTGTCCTGGAAACAATAAACAACCAACAACAAGAAAGCACGTTACTACAGAGAAAATGAAGAGTAAGGTTACGTTGTGCTGACTCAAGCATAATTAAATTTATTTTGCTATTCAAAAGTACCCCATACCATATGCAGGAAGAAGCATATTAAGAACATACTTTTGGGGTTTTAGTTTTTACCTCGGTAAAATGAATTAATCAGTTTTAAAGGGTACCCCGAAAGCAGACAACGATAAATAAATTTTTCGTATTAGTGTCTATAAACCAGTCTGAGAGAAATATTTATTTAGGAAGTAACAAATGATAAATTTGAGAGGAAACCCAATATCACTGCAAAACTTATAGTAGTATAACTATAAAATATGTGAAAACGTTGAGTAATTTTTTACTAAGAAGCGTGATGCTTACTTGATAGCCTACTATAATTTTAAAATATTCTTTTTTGAAGTTTATGTGTAGAAAAAGACAATGAATGGAGTAACGGTAAACTAACATTTAAAAAGAATATAAATAGCACTGGTGCAACTTAACCAAATGATTTAAACAATACAAAGGTATGCATTGTGTACACAATTGAAGATTAATGTGAAAGTAGGCTGATTAGAAAAAGTAGTTTTTATTGAATACTAAAGTACGGTCGTTGAAAAATGCAACAAAATGCTTTCCAATGCTTATAGTATAGAAACAAATTCGAATCACCAGGTGGCTAAGAGTTTTTACGTTTATAGTCAGTCATTAAAAAATAGTCCTTATAAAAACCCGTTGTGTCGCATTAAAACGAGTAATTATTATTTCACCTAAAATTGTTACAATGGACACATGTTTGGATCTTAGATAAAAATTAGAGATATGGAGACTGACGTAAATGTTGATACTGACCTAATGTTAGATATGTTGCAACAACCATTACTTATTTTCTAGTACGATTTGCGTTAGATATTGTAAGTTATAGAATAACAAAACATGCTTTTGAACGGGTGTGTTCTACTCATTTCATGTAAGCTCCGTGACAGTTTTACATCTAACAAAATTTGATGTTAAATTCTTTAAATTTCTAAAAATTCTCTACCAGTTTAATAAAAATATAATTTTTACAAGTTTTAGATTTACATAAACTACGCGTCATCATAGTTCGGCTGAGTAATATTTTTTTTACTTAAGTACAAAAAAATGGTCGTTCTTTCCTACTATGGTCTGCGATGGTTAGCTGATCACTCCAGCTGAAAAAAATGAAAATCATTATATCTTTAGTAAATTGTATAAATGGCGTAAACTTAGCCCCATTCTTACAAATAAACAACGAAGTCATTGAATTTTGCTTAAATCTTACGCCGCTTATTCAATTGCACTCAGATATTTCGATGCTAATGTTTTGCTGCTGGAGTGTGCAGGTACCCATCGCTGACCATAGTAGGAAAGAACCATTTTTTTGAACCTAAGGAAAAAAATTGTACTCACTCAGCCGAACTATGTGCGTCACATTGTTATGCAAAAACAGACGGTTTAATTTGCCGGTTGAAAAATATTGTTTTTGGATTAAGTTCTTAAATAATTATGGTATTTTATGTATCCTCTTCTTTTAGAGAATTGCTGATGTTTATATAACCCAATATATTTTAAAGTTTATACAAACCGTTTATTTTTAATTTGCTCGACTAGGTGGCTTACTAGAAAATTTGGGTTAGGAAAAGAGATTACTAATTATAACTACGTGAAATTTCAAAGGTTCTATTTTGTTATATATTGAACACGCTAAAGGTAATTAAATGATATATTTGGTATATATTTGATTTAAAGACAAATAACAGATACTAGTCTGAATAATTATTATTTTATTTATACTTTACTTATTATTCAAATTCTGAAAAGGACTACTTGTCATAACGACCATTACTGGGCCAAATTAAAAAATCTTTTGTTCCCTTTTTGTTATGTTTACCAAGGGTAAATCGTGTTACGGTTTTACCTCAAAAGAACCATCCTGGCAGAAGTTATAGGCTTTCAAAGTTCAAAAACCTTTGATCTACTTTGCTTTAAATTTTGAGCTTCAAGATACAAAATATGAGTCAAAACATGGAACGATGCACCAAAAATCGGTGCTCGGTTTTACTTTCCAGCCTTGTGCACTCTCACAACGGTACGAAAAGTGTCATGTGTCAAAATGATCGGACAAGCCATACGTGTCGTAAATTTGATCGACCTCAAGCATTGTGAATAGTATGACCTCAACAAATTGTGTGTCACCTTTAAAAATTGATAAATCATAGATTTGAAGAAATTTACTCAGAGCAATGAAAGATTGGCGTTAAGCGTGCAACCAATATAGTTGAAGAGGTGGAACTGATCATTTTGATAAATAGCATTTTTGTACCGTTGTCAGATTCCCGTGCAAAAGTCAGGAAAATAAAACTGAGCACTGATTTTTGGTGCATCATTCTATGTTTTGACTCATATTTTGTATCTAAAGAACATATGCGTGCATAATAATCGTATCTATCGTCAAGCCAAAGCTCAATGCAAATAAATGATACCTTAATTTTTAGTTCTGTGACGCATAATAAGAAGGTTATAAGTATTTAAAACAAATAAGATCAAAATTGTAAATTGCATCAAAGTTTTTTCGAACTTTCTCAGCCCATAACTTCTACCAGGGTGGGCCGTTTAAGGTGACACCTTGACAGGGTTAATATCTTTGCCCTTGGTCAACCAATTTTTTTATTCAAAATTTGGCCCAAAAATAGCTCTTTTGGCATGTGGTCCTTTCTTTAAAATATTACATAAGAACATAAGAACTTAATTAGTTTTGCATCGAGTTAGCATAAGCTAGGTAAGCACTGACATTTGAAATAATTCAAACTAAAAAACAATGACTGACAATTTAAGGCAAAAGTTTTGACTCATGGTAGCTTTCTCTGGTAAAGAATAAAGTTATTGTGGCTTTGAATTTTCGAATTCTGAATTCAGTCGCTGCTTTACTTGGGTAATATGTTATGTTTAAAGTCAGTCTAAACTTACAAATTTCCCACAAAGCTCCTTGTTCTCGATACCAAAAGAAATTTCGTCTCTTTCAAAATCAGTTAGCACTCTTTCTTTGGCTAACTATCGTTTTTTCATCTGCATAAATAAATCCTTTAATTTAGACAACTCAAGTTCAAATTGCCCACTTAAAATATATTTATCTTTAGTTTGTTTCTATATACTTTGTTTGCTGTAGCATTCTATGAAATTCATATTCCTGGTGTCATTATTTATGTTATGTACTTTGCTGTCAGAACATAAAGTCCAACTTAAACTATTTAATACATAGTCAAACAGGTTATATTGATTTACAATTGCACAACAATTCTTTGGCTTTTTAACATAAACCACAAAGCTTTACTTACATGTGTTGTATTTATGCTTAATAGTTTCATTGAATTTCTCACTTCAACTTTCTCATCCAGGTGAAACAAACTAAAGCCTTTGGTTAAAATATTGGACACAGTATACCATACTATAATTTCAGCCAACGAAAAAAAGCCAAAACTACAACAAAACCTTTCAAAGCTTGAATACTCTTTTTTATATTGTTAAATGTATCTCGTTAAACTCGCAGTTAAGTTTTTAATTGTTTTAATCTTGGTTTTGCAAAATATTGAACATAAGGTACTTTTATTCCACGCACATCAGTTTTTTAAAACCAGAAAAACCATGTCTGTCATTTTCAAAAATGGTCTTGTAAATGAATATATTCTTGCAAATGAATCATGGAAAAATGTTACAGGTGGGAGTAAATGCAACTGGGATTCCAAAACTTCTACATTAAAGTTCCAAAACAACAAACCCTTTTATTTGGGTATATTCTTGGGAATACTTTTCGGCATAACTTCGTATTATAATTCGTATAAGGTTGCATTTGGAGACCCGGAGCATCAAAACTTTGGTTCTATTGCTGTGATTACATTATGTGGAGTTATTTCAGTACATTTCTCTTCGTTTTCCTATTTAAAGTACCGACGCTTATTTGGAGATATGTTCAATAACCTACTAGTCTTAGACGGGAAATTTGCTGGTAACTACTTCATTTTAATAATTTTTATTTAAACATCCTCTTACACGAAAAATAATAATTTTAAATATGATACCGTATTATTTTATTTACGAAAGAAAAAACACAAAAAGGCAAAGCCGCCAATATAGCTTGCTGGGTCCTTCGGACCACTGGAATACGTCATCTTGGACTAACTTTTGGAATGGTCTGTGCTATTGCTCCTGGAGTACCCTTAAATATATTTTCTTATAGACCGGGTCTCAACATTTTGAATTTTCTGATAGACCACTTGCCCTCAAAATTTTTCGTTGGGATAATAATAGAGAAAGTTCTCGTCTTCTGTGGGAACTTCATCTATTGGCTTCTCAATGTTAAAATTTGTTTAATTTTAGCTATTGAACTGATCATTTGCTCCACCTGTTTTGTTAAATTAATCAAATGCTTCGAAGGAAAGTCAAACAAAATTAAGTACGATACAACAAATATGAAACTATTTTACCGCCAAATACAAATACTAGTGGCTATATTTAATACAATTATGTCTAAACAGCTGGTTGTATTTTCAATTACATTTGGATCTGGCCAAGTTGCTGCTGCAATGCAACTATTTAGGTTATCACTATCGACACATCAATCCTTCGCAGAACTAGCGAGTACATTTTGGATATCAGGCTTTAATATTATGATATTGTGTAACGTTAGTGTTGTGATAAATCTTCTTTTCGGATGCTGTGCTGAAGTTCACGATACCTCAAATAATGTAAATCGTCGAATAAAGCAGAGAATAAGCCTTAAAACCCCTCTTGAGCATAAATTATTTCTAAAATCAATCCCAGTTCTTAAAATAAGGTTTGGTGGAACAAATTATTTGGAGAAGTTAACTCCAGTTATATTTCAAGCGTATTTAGTACAAAGGCTTATTGATATTTTGCTACTGCGTTGATTAAAGGGCATTGCATTAATTGACTACTTGTTGGAACTTTTTATGGAATTGATTGCTCTATGTTTTAATTATATTTTAATTATTAATTCAATTAACAACATTCCTATCCTGTGATATTGAATTCATCGCCAGTTGAAACAATATTTGGAATGATTAAAAATAAGAATACGTTTGGCATATAAATATTCAACAGAAGATAAAAAAATTGTACTATATTTGGTAGCATGTGTATTTTTTTTTTTGAAGAAATACTAAACAATCATTTATTATTCAAGGAATTGACGACGTTTGAGAACATGATTTTGATAAAATAAACTTTTTAATGCCGATGTTTCGGTTACAAGCAGTAAAACATCTTCAGGGCACCACGACACCTAAAAATCATTTCTAAAACTTAGAAAGTGCTGGATAAAAGCTTGTTTTATTGTGCGAAAGACTTCAATTGGTTTGGTTATTCCGTTAAATATTCTGCGTAACTGTCATTAGTTAAAACTGTTACAGAATATAAAAGTTAATCCTGTAAATTTTCTCCAGCGTCAATGAACTAGTCGATATGTTTACGGTACTCTTACATTTGATTAAATTGTGTTAGCTCACGTGAATCAATAATGCTAATTAATTTCCAAGTAACTGCAAGAGTTTTGACAGCGCTTTTGATTAAGTTAAGTTTCGGGTTTATTGGTATTCCACGTATACTATTTGTTTGATTTAGAAATCCCTCCATTCAAAACGTATTTGCACATGGTAAACAATTATCGACGTTTGGACATAGAAGAGGTGGTTCCTTGCTTGGACATATTGTACAAAATTAATTAAATACGCCGGCATATTATTTATCTGAAAATATATTTTTATTCCGGAAAAAACCCAGAACAGTATAATGTTTTTAAATAATGTTTCGCTTCGAGCCTACTTTTTTTTTGAATGAGTTGCTAAAATCCAACATTTTAATTTTGTTTTTAAGGCTGATTAACTTGCCAATCATCTGCTTACAAACTTGTGTGCAATCATTAAAGCTAACTTTAAAAAATAAGGCAACTTTAAGTTCACGAAATTCCGCGTTTGGTTATTCAAGTTTGATAAACGCTGAAAATGCCATGATATTGTAACTTGAACATGCTGCAAGTAATTAAATGAACAAAATGTTTTTTTATAGCAAATAACAGTAATCGTAATACATAGATTGACATAATGTTTACCCAGAAGTTTAAGTATTACTGAAATTCCTTAAATTGACAACAATGATGACAAAACCTAATTCATAATCAGTTTGGTATTATGATGAAAGAGTATAGGAGAAGTACGATTACAAAAATGGTTCAATAGCACTTGTATACTATTTCCGAGTATGCAAATAAAGTTATGTAGGAATACACCAACAGTTTCTGGTATTGTTGTAAACTATAACAACTTTTAACTTAGGGTTTTTGAAAATAAAGCACACTGATAAATGTTGGTTAATATATTTCATTCATTACTTTTTCGATATTTTTGGAAACTAAAGATGCCTACTGTATTAGTTAAAACAATTCTTCCGAATTGCAAATTGGCACAACAATTAATCATATAAGAAACCTAAATAAACCTTTGTCATAATTTCTAAGCAGATTTACAAATCTTGTAATAAAATTCAATGGCATTTGTCGATATAACGAATATTTAGTCCTCCCAACTATTTTATCGTCAAAATGGCTCCAAATTTGTGTTCATTTGATTATGCATAAAGCCGGTCAAATATTATTATTGGTACACAACACTAGTACTTACATGGCCAACGAAATATCCCAATTTACCTAAATTAAGTAAAGGGATTTAACAACTGATTTTGAACCTATTTGCGTTTTGCTTACAAACATTTGAAAAGGCATTGTTATAAAGGAAAACATTTGTAATCAATCCTAAATTGATTTAAAATTTTAGCGAAATCATTTATATTGGCTCAAGAAATTTCTTGTAGAAACATTTCATGCAAATATTTTTTGAGTAAAAGATATACTAGTCTAGCCTGGTCTAGATATGATTAAATTTGTGTTACATTATACCGTACACTATATGTATATCCTTTGGAATTATTTTTTGGCATTGCTTCATGTTACAATACTTCCTGATTGGCATTCGTTAAAAAAAATTATCAAGACTTCAGATGATTTTCTGCCATAACCTTAAGCGGAACCTTTCCCGCATATTTAACAGAGTCGTCGTATCTAAAACATCAAAGATTATTCTAGTCATTACTCAACAGATTTCTTCTCATAAATAATGAAATTAATAAAAAAACCATATATTTAACAAATCACATATATTTGGCCATTTAGTACACCAAATTTCTTTAGATTTTGTACATTCCGTTAACAATTTTGTGTAACTGTCTCCTAGCTGAATTTTTGCAGAACTCGAAAGTCAACCTATTGAATTGAATGAATTTGGATCAGTAAAGTTATCTATTTGGACTACAACACTTTAATAATTTTGAAAGAAAACAGCACGAATATTGCAGTTCGATTTATTAATTTTCATCTCTAGGTTCTAAAGAAATAGACAGTATGACATGTTATGTAATATTATTTATATTGGCAAAAACGTTTCTTATATATTTATATATATGATACTGAGGTTTATTTAATGTATTTTTGGCGTAAAAGATAGTCTAGGTTAACGAGTTACATAGAATAGAAACTAGGAATTAAATTGCAATTAAAACATTCAAAGAAAGTCCATTTCATAGTCCCAATGTATTTTCGACAATGAAACATAAATTCATTTTGCATTCAATTTTTAAATGTAGTGATACGAATTGAATGTTACGTGTGTATTAAAGTCAAAATCGTACGACAAACATATGCTGCTAATTAACTGCGAAAAAACCTAACACAAGCTTATTATCATTAAGCGGCAGATTTCCAATGGAATATGAAAAATGTTATGTAATGAAATAGTAAAAGATTCATGGATGTAAAATTTTGTCAAGTATGTATTTAATAAAATACTACAAAAACAGTTTGAAAAAATTACGTATTTACTCAATAAGAAATTTTTCCATTGCTCCATAAGTATTGTCTTATAGTATGAAGAATATTAAAAGCGGAAAACTAAGCAAGGTTGTGCGCAGTAAGCTAAATAGTGTTTTATGTCCGTTTTATTAGGACTGGAACAAAATAAAGGTGGTCGAGGTTAAAATTAAAGGCATATTTCCAAAAATTTCCTTCAAAAACAAAACAACATTTATGTCCCGAAAACAAAATACGGCAGAAAACAAACATACTTTGGGCGTCTTCAAGGCATGCATAATATTCAATTTATATTTTAGAATTTGCTTTTGGAAACAAATCCAAATACAGTTGGTAAAATCAGATGCGCATTATAGCAGAATCGACAGAGACTTGTGTAAATTCAAGACAAAAAAAATCAAAAATAGTTTTATAATTTATCCGTGAAGGGTCACTTGGGTCATCCAGGAGCTTGGCTAGTATACTAATATAGACTAACTCTTTACCTAAATAAACCAGTTTAATTTAATAAAAACCAATAATTTTTCAATTTAAATTTGAACATAATAACCACAAATTTGTATCCAAAACCTCTCAAACTACGACAATTATGCCTTCTATACCAAACGACGGACTTTTGAGCGAATATATTCTTGCAAATGAGTTATGGAAACACGTAACTGGCGGAAGTAAATGCAGCTGGGACTCTGAAACTTCGAAATTAAAGTTCCAAAATAATAAACCTTATCATTTATGTATACTTTTTGGAATTATTTTCGGCATTGCTTCATACCATAATTCTTACCGATTGTCTTTTGGAAGCACAAATTATCAAGACTTCAGATCCATTTCTGTCATGACGTTTAGCGGAACTCTTGTCGTGCAATTTACAGCGTGGTCCTATTTAAAGCACCGAAGATTATTTCAATCTTTACTCAACAGAATTATTTTGCTAAATAATGAAATTCAAGGTAAAACCGCATAAATGAAAAAATATATATAAACCGTTATATTAAGATCGAAACTCTGTTTTCAGATGAAACACGGAAAAAGTTTCCTAAATTGAAAACAGCCAAAGTCGCATGCTGGATTCTTCGTGCCACTGGAGTTCGTCTACTTGGAATTGCATTCGGGATGGTTTGTGCATTTGCTCCTAGAATACCTTTGAACATATTTTCGTATGCACCAGGACTTCGAGTATTTAATTTTCTCACGACCAACCTAACCAAGCAAAAGTTGGTTTGCATGCTACTTGATGGAACTTTTACATTTTGGGGAAATTTTGTTTACTGGCAGCTAAACCTAAAAGTTGCTTTGGGGCTTTCAATGGAGTTAATAATTTGTTCATCATATTTTGTCAAATTAATTCATTGCTTTGAAGCAAAAGCACTAAAATTTCGCTGTGAAACTGATCGTTTAAAAATATTCTACCGACAACTTCAACTTTTAGTAGATGTATTTAACAAGATATTTTCAAATCAATTGGTTGTCATCGCAATAACATTTGGAACGGCTCAGGTCTCAGCGGCACTGCAAATACTGAATTCAGCAATGTCATCAAACGAATCAACGTCCTTTGCAGAAATGGCTAGTCAATTCTGGATATCGGCATATAATATTATGGCAATAAGTAACATAACTGTTGTGATCAATCTTCTTTTCGGATGTTGCGCAGCAGTACATAGCACCTCGTCCAAAGTAAATACTAGACTTCAGCAAAAGCAAAGCCTCAAGATGCTTCTTTTACAAAAGTTATTTTTAAAGTCAATTCCTGTTTTAAAAGTTAAGTTTGGGAGTACTAATTATTTGGAAAAATTGACTCCTGTTATTTTTCAAGCCTATTTAGTTGAAAGGCTTGTTGATGTTTTGCTCGTAAATTAAATATACATGACACGTAGAAGATAGTATGCATAAGATAAGTAAAAGAAAATACGTATATGCTCAAACTAATATCAATGGCGAAACATGAAATAAGACCAATTTATAAACAAACGTTTAAATAAAATTTGGAACAAATATTTACATAAATGGCTGTGCTGATATAAATCTTAATAAAGCTTAACAAAACAACATGATTTTGGTGGATACTTTAGCTCATTTAATTAAAGAATAATTTTGTCATAATTTTAGGCTCTATTGATTTCAGTTTGTAAGTTGATACACCATTAACAAACACGTTTAAATGGACTAACTTGATTATTGCAAATAAGTAAATATTACTGCTGTAGTATTTACTAATACGTATATATATACAAAATTATTTAACTACATTGCGAATAGATGATAGCCTATGTATTCTTATCCATATATAAACAAAGCGTACTTTATACGATTGTCATAAAATTCAATTTCACGTCTGAACCAGTGAACTGAATAGACAGACAGGGTCTTCATCTTTCGTCGTTCATTTCTCTAACTTAACTATTGATTTTCAAGTTATCGTACGTACAATCTGTAAGAAATGGCACAGGCTTAGTCCCTAACTAAGCATTAAAACGATTTTATATAGAGAACATCCTGAAAATTAAAATTAATAATTTTTTTTAACTTTCGGGTTTCAATGAACTTCTAAAAAGCAAAGTCCAGATCCATAGCATTGCGGATATTTACCTAAATGTATGCATACATAAAACGTCATCTCATTCCTTGAATGTATAATGTCGTGTGCGACTCTACCTAATCACTTATAATTAACTGGGTAAGACCTTTGCATTTTGATACCTTGTTGCGTTTGATGTCTTTGAATTTTCCGAAAATCCCTTTTCTTTACTCATGAGATTTGAAATAGCCAGTAAGTTACAATGTGCTTAAATTATTTAACGATAACCAGAAGTTTATACTGTAAGGTTTCATATAAGACGACTGTTAACATCGTATCACGAAGTAATAGTTAAAGCAAGTGTGGGACTTATGAAATTAAGGCTTTACACTGCCAGAACTCTTAATAAGCGCTCATATTTTTCAATTTATTTCGTATAGCAATACAAATTTGAGTAAATAATACGATTATTTAAAGTAAAATTGACAAAATGATATATTAGGTGTGTTAGTAAATTCAATACTCAAATCCAGTTAATTAAGAATAACATAAAATGGGCTAAAATGTTATGAAACACGATTTTGTTATTCAGCTTTAAATAACTTTTTTAACAAGTTGTGTAAGATGATTTTAATTGGTTTCATAAGAAATAACCTAATGGAGATAAGTATTCTGAATATATAAATCGCCCACACAAATTTTAAACTTAAATATCAATATTATACATCGTTCGAAAATATCTGTCTGCTTCAAATATCCTTGACCTAGATATAAGTTTAAAAGTTCTTTCTGTTCGTCGAAGAAGCGATTATTCGTTTTAAGGACGTGGAACTGACAAGTTCAAAATTCTAAAACGTAATACCTCTTATTCATACTTCGATATCATGCCTCTGCTTCTAAAAGACGTTCTTTTGAAAGAATTCATCCTGGCAAATGAATCTTGGCAATTATTTACAGGTGGTAGTAAATGTTGTTGGGATTCAACAAGATCCAAATTGAAACTTCACAACAACAAGCCCTACTACTTATGCATAATCTTTGCACTACTGATCGGCATTTTTTCTTATTATCAGTCATATCGGGTGGCATTTGGATACAAAGAAAATCAAGAGTTTCAGTCTATTGGTGTTACAACATTATGTGGGACTATTGTTGTTCATTACTCATCATGGTCCTATTTAAAATATCGTCGACTGTTCGAAGAATTAGTCAACAATTTACTAGTCCTGGAAAACAAAATCAAAGGTAAATTGTCCTAATTTTTTACGAAATCATGAAGCTACTAAAACAATAACTAAATTTCGATCCTATTTTTCTAGACGAGATTCCAGTATTCTCTCACAACGTCAAAACAGTCAAACTAGCGTGCTGGATATTTCGGGCTACTTGAATTCGTTTTATTGGATTGGCAATGGGAATGGTTTCCGTAGTTGTTCCTGAAGTACCTTTTAATATTTTTTCGCATGCACCAGGTCTTTGGCTTTTGACATTTGTAAAGGAAAATTTACTCTCCAAAATTAATGGGACAATGCTGCTAGAAAGTGGTTTAATATTCGGTGGAAATTTTTTCTACTGGCTTCTCTATGTTAAAATTGCTTTAATATTAGCTACTGAAATAATTATATGTTCCACCTGTTTTGTAAATTTTATTCAATGTTTTGATGCAAAGGCAAGGAGATATTACCATCAAACTTTGACTTTAAATTTATTATACCACCAAATTCAAATACTGGTTGATTTGTTTAATACCATTATTTCGTCGCAGTTAGTTATTGTCTCGGTAACATTTGGATTGACTCAGATTTCGGCAGCATTACAAATATTAAGTATGCTAGTGTCAAGTAGGCAGACCGTATCTTTTGGGCAACTTGCAAGTGATTTCTGGATGTGTGCATTTAACGTTACTTCTTTATGCAACGTTACAATTGTAATTAATTTGCTTTTTGGATGTTGTGCAGAAGTACATAGTACGTCATCAAAGATAACTGCTAGACTAAAGCGAGGACATAGTCTTAAGATGTCCCAGTATAACAAGTTATTCTTAAGGGCGATCCCTGTTTTAAAGATTAAGTTTGGAGGCACAAATTATTTGGAGAAATTGACTCCAGTTATATTTCAGGCCTACTTAGTACAAAGGCTCATAGATATTTTGTTGCTAAAGTAAATAGTGGTCTGTGTAAAGTTCAGTTAAACAATTAGTTTAAAAATATCTATAAGATCCCACGGCATGCCTACATTCATTATAACCTCGACCGCTTTTTTATTTTAATAATTGTAAAAAATACATAGCGTAAAAGTTGCCCAGTCAATATCTCAAAATTGCCGAATTGCTTGTTCCTTTAAGTTCAAGAAACAAATAATGTTTTTGTTGACAAATTCTTCGTTCCATTTATGTTTCAGCCGATTCTATTTATAGGTAGATTATGTGTACAATTTATAAATTCTGCAAATTGTGGTTGTCAAAGTTATGTACCAAGACCAACTCAAACATTTGCGGTTGGTTAGTAATATATAGGCTTAAAAATCTTTTCTTAATAACATAATATATGAATAAAGTCTTACTTAAACAAGACGTGGATAATTAATCAGAAAGATAAAATAACACAATTAGTTTTATTTTAGATTACGTACTTGTACTTCTTAATTATTCATAAAGAAACTTTTATTTGTTAAGGCAAAACGATCAATATATCTATTTATAATTTATTTAAAAGATTTACTGGGCTAAACTTATTTTTTATCATGCCTTTTTACTACAATAGGGTATAAATGAAATAAAATAAGAATAAAAGTTTGTTTTGTGGTTAATTATTTTCTAAAATTAAATTCCCTTCTCCAAAAGTAAATACATAAACACAAAAGTAACTTAGCTTTCTTGCATTACGATATCCAGGATTAACATTAAAAAGAGTTTGAAGTATGTAAAAGCATGCTTTAGTACAAATAATATGGAATTGTGACCCATAACATTCAGATCAACATTTTAAATTCTAAAATTGAAAACAGGTTACAAAATTTCCTAGATCAAATTTAGAGGATAACATTTTCTTTAACCTTTTTATTCAAAAAGTAGCAGTAAATATTTCCAAAAATTCAGAATTGTGCTTTTCTAAAGCAGACTTAAAAGTTTATTCGATCTTTTTATTGGTGTAAGCAAAATTAAGCAGACAATTAAAGATGACTAAAATAACGCATGTATAAATTTAATTAGAATTGAACATTTAGCAAAAAACGTTTTACTACGTATAAAAAAATACAAAAACACTAAATTTTAAATTCACAGGTAAGTAACTTATCAGAAAACCTGTATTGAAATTGAATGAAGAAAATACAAAAGAAGCATCGCATATGCTCAAGTAATACATTTCATTAATTGGTTATAGAAGTGCATACAAATTTAGCTTCCGAAGATACAGAATATGTTCTACAGTGTATATAAATTTTCTTTAATCAATGCCATCAGGAATGTGACGAAATTTCAAAGTCTGCATTTTATTCCCCATGGACTCATTTCTTGACTCTAGCAGTTATAAGCAACCCCAGTGGTGGAGGAAAAAGTAGATAGCCAACATCAGCTCTATAATATTCTTCCGGATTAACATTTACATCTGGTTTAACATCAAACATTTGTAACATTTTTGTTATAAATATAAAAATAATGTCTCTTGCAAAAGGCTCTCCCAAGCACTGTCTCTTTCCTAGTTGGAACGGAACTACATGTCCTTTCAGCTTTTGCCCCCTTTCCCCCAAAAACCATTCTGGTCGAAAAATCTCCGGATCTCCCCAAATTTTCTTGTCATAATGACAATGATACATATTTGCAACCAGCAGCAACCCCTTTGGAAATTTCCAATTTTGAATTTCAAGGTCACCCAATAACTTATGAATAGCACCAATCGGAGCAAATGATGACATTCGAAAAGTTTCCAGAATCACTGCTTCAGTATATGGCATTTTATGTTTGTGGTCCAACGTTGGTTCCTCACCCATCCCACCAATCTCTTTATCAATTTCGTCTTGCATTTTTCTCAGAATTTCTTGATTTTGTCTTAAATAAAACAGCAACCACGTCAACGATCCTGATGTCGATTCAGATCCAGCCACAAATAAAACTATCACAGCAGCAATAGAATTTTTCCACTTCAATTTATCTTCCCCTGCAAATTCGATATAAGCATCAATCACATCTCTTTGAACACCTTGCGTGTAAGTTTTTTTGTGTTCCCCAAACTCGTTTTCAATATATTTCCACACATTCACACAAGCATTATCAAATGCTCTTTAACCAGATAACCCAGGCAACAAATACTTTAGCCAAGAAAGAAATGCCAAACCGGTTTTAATAGTGTACTGGAACGTACTCACAAATGTATTCATAAGTTTCACGATCCCACTATCTCCTAATTCCACTCTGCTGCTTGATACCATTGTCCATATTGTGTTGATCACGGATTGCATAAAAACTGGTTGAATGTGAATTAATCCATTATTATTCTTTTTGTTAGAGTTTACTATCCAATCACATATTGCTGTTCCCTCGAATAATATTAAGGTTTCCATACGCTTATTTCCGAAACCAAATTCTTTCATGGTTTTTAGACAAAATATTCTTTGTTCTGCCCATGACTCTCCATCTGAATTGAGAACACCATAACGACCTTGGGTCATGCGAAGGACTGAGTCGGTTTGAAATTTTCCTGTTGCTTGAAACGTACTAAAAACTTGACGCATGAGCTTTGGATCGTTTATTACGACAGCTGGACTCATACCCAAATTTATTTTGTAGATCGTTCCGTATTTATCTACCAAATAGCTTAATTTTTTATAAGGATTTTTAACTAGAAGCTGGTGAATATTTCCAAGAATTGGTAGACCAGGAGGACCATTTGGTAATTTATAATTATTATTCCGTTTCACAAACATTAGAAAGCAAATTAATGTGACTAATCCTAACACTGCAGTCAAAATTAAATACATGGTTAAAAGTATTTAAAAAATAAACTGTTTGAATATTGTTGCAGCTTAAATGCAATCTTGTTCTCTTGAGTGAACTTTTCTTACTGAATAAAAAAAGTCCAGTGAGCTATAAACTGTCGGCATTAACAGGTTTACTAAAAAACCAGTTCCATTTATTGTCAAAAAACAATGACATTTGCTTTTTATGCAAATTTAAATTGATAAACCTTCTACTGCATTCTGTTTCACGTGATTGTGGTTTGATAAGTGCATGCATTACATATAATAAATACAAGCAATATCGCCAGTTCAAATCCAGATATACGACAAAATTTAATGAATACACTATTCATGAAAAATTGAATCACAACTACAACACGTATTTTAAAATGCACGTCAAAATACTATTTTATCGATTGCTGATTTCTTATGTAAAAATGTTTTCCAATAAAGTTTTTTTGAAGGTAAACGAATATAATACTGTTATGGGTTTGTCAACTGTTACATATCCAGTATTTATTCAGTTTTGTTTTACGTAACTCAGCTTACCTATTGAACAGAAAAGTGAATATAAGATAGGAAGCAGCTCAGCTAGGTACAACTTAAATTGCTATTAATATCTAGTAATTTATTCCAACAACAACAAATTGAAAATCACCTCAAGAATTTACAAGAAACTTTCTGTCAATCTAACCTTTATTAGGTGGCTGAATGCAAAGTGTCAAAAGGTTTTGGTTCTATCATGCCTATTTGTCTCTCTATCTGTCATTCTGACCTTTCGTCTAAGAGTTTTTGGCACTGCAACTTTAACGCCTTTAAATTGATGAATTTGTTCATGTTTGGCATACGGATCAGTAAAGTACAGGGCATGAAGCCTATTAATTTTAAATCTCCTAGGTCAAACCCCAAGGTCAAATGTAAAGTTCGAAGGTATTCAATTTTGTCATAGAGTACTTGTAGTGCAATGAAAAGCTCTCGTTGAGTTGATTCCTAACCATATGTCACGGTATGAACTATATAGGTCAGAAAATGGGGCCAACGGTGGCAACATCAAACAAGTCATGCGACGTATCATTAGAAAGCGCTTCTCATTGGTAAAACTAATGATCACTGACCACTAATAAATAGATTTTGCATTTTTCAGCTAAGAAGTTATGATCGCCTTAACAGCGATGAAATTTAAAAATGATGTTTTCGGCAGCACTCCCATCAGTTTTATTTATTCACCATAAACAGGTTTCCATACTTGGAGTTGTATAATACAGAGTAAAATAAGAGCTTTCAAAAAAACAGAACAGTTGACATTTTTAGGTAAATTGCTGGCCAATCACTTTTAACCCATCATACTTTTTGTATCTTGTCGATCTCCGATCTCGATCTCCAATCGTGTTGTTAATAGAATGGCTTTTAGTATTTTATCATTCGAAAACGAAAAATTGCATTTGTTAAAAGCCTGAAACGTTTCACGCATCGAATAAAAGGAACCATCGCTTACAAATATTGACATTCATAAACAATAACGCTTCAAATTCAAGAAATATTTTCTTGATTCGGCTGTTATAACATATTCTGAATAGATAAACAATACACAATTCCATTTTGAAAATGTCATGCTTTTAAATCGAAAAAGTATTGATATAATATCAGAGATACTTTAGTGTAGTAACACAGGGGTTTTTAATTTTAAAATGAAACATGCTACCAATGTTTTTTTGACTGAACTTTACCGCAAAAAATTTGGATCTATGAATCTTCTAATTAAAACAAACTTGGTAATTACAAAAAACAATAAATTTAAAACATGAATTCTTGAGCACATGGAGGGTACTTTAGCTTGCTCTCCACGGATACCAAGAAGATGACCATTATGTTCTTCACACACTATTAAAGAAGGAGAACATTTAAAAACATTGGAAAAACTCGAATCTTAAATACCAAATAGAATGTTTTGTACAATTGATAGTGTTCCATAGGTAATAGGAAATGTGTTTGTCCTTATGACTGCAAAACCACTAGATATCCAATATCCAGCAAGTTGCTACTCACTGTTTCTAAAAGTTTTGGAAACATTCTTCAAACTTAGTAGAATTTTTATTGACTGCATCTGCAACAATCATAAAAATTAATGTTTTATTTGTTTACAAAACAGTTTTAAATATTTGTGGTGTTACATTTTTATAAAAATTAGATCAAATCCATAGAAACGATAATAGAATGCATATATATTTTAATCGATAAAATTTGTAACCGATTCCTTCAGGTGAAAATATTTCGTCAAAAGTGCTTGAATAGTACAAAGTCGAATATAAAAAGTAATACAACAGGTGTAATCCATGTTTGCCGCACAGGTATCTAGATAAGTTAGCTATTTGGCGATACAAATGAACTGCTTTGGAATTTTGTTTCTTCTTCGATTTTGAAAGTTCCATTTCTCGTTTGACCTTACTTCGAAAATCCAACGAAATTAGCCAAAGTGTAACTAAATCTGTTACAAGCATCAGATCATAAAATAAGTAATGCAAATTATTAATTGCCAAGATCATAATTTGAAACAAGACTAATATTGTATTCCGCTTAAATCCCTTTTAAAATTGCTCCACCAGAGGAAAAAACCATATGCTTCCATTAAAATTTGTTTGTAAAATAGGTTAAAGTTTCGTGATATTAAAGGATTTAAACTTCCTATCATTGAACCTATTAGTAAAGCTGTCCAAATGAATTTCGAGTTCAGTATTTAACAATAAATATTTTTCAATTAATAAAAAGATTGAACGGTTAAGGTGAGTCTTCTGGAGTCTTGTCATGTTTTAGGAACGTACAAATTCAAACCTAAATTAATAGTTGTGAAGTTCTTCGTACAAACAAAACTCGTTTAGTTTGTTAAAGTACTTAAGAAATTGGCCACGCTTAAAAATTTTGAGTTGTATTACTCAGCATAGTTGAACAAGATACACCACATTTTGCATACAGTCCAAATACATAAGTGGATTGCTTTCAAGATTTTTGATGGAATTAGTTAAACAAATGAAAATTTGCACAGAATATTGAGAAATTGAGTACAAAACAGCTGTCATCAAACGTTAAAAAATACCTGGTAAATAAAACAATATGGTTATAATATTTTTTAACTGTACTTTTTGAATTAGTAAACTTTACCATTTGCATCGAATTTCTTTGAATCCGAAATCCACCTTGGTCAGCTTTCTCAATATGGTAGGGCATGCAGCCTAAATAATACGCAAATTTGTAGTAGTAGTACGTTATTGCAATGTGACTTGATAATTTTGGTCTTATTTCGTTTACCATCATTACGTAGTTTGCCACTGACTAAAGTTTTAATGGAAAATTTGATTTTTAAATTTAAAAATTTTGGTTTGTGCCGAAAACACTTATATTGAAAATGAAGAACATTAAAAAATATTCATATTAGCCGAAAAGTCGAGTGATACAAATGTATTCAATGTTAAAATATATCAATATATACAAACTTAAGTAAAAATGCTAAATTGCATATGTATATATTATTAAACACCCATAAAATATAATTTGATACAGCGATTTGTTTACCACTATTGTAACAACAAAATAGCAATAGGACCGGTGCTTCACTCGACAATTTTTTGCGTATTGCTGTAAAAAATAACAAAAATTTTATATGGAAAAGTACTGCCCAATAAATCGTTCGATCATTAAAGAACTCATAAGAGAAAAAATTGTTATGTTGTAGTAAACTAAGGTTTATACCAATTTTATTTTTGAATTACTTTTACGAAACGCCATATGCTTTATAACATAACAAACTTTTGCTTCAATTTCAATGTAGTTATATATAATACATTTCCTATTGTATTACAGTATTACAAATTCTTTGTTATTATGTTTCGTAAATGACATAAACATTAAAAGAGGATATTATACCATATATAATTCTATAATTTTCTTTCGTTTGCTTAATAAAGTAGCTAAGATATTGACAGACTTTTTGTTTTACGGCACCTACAAAAATTATACCGAAACCGGACAGAAATGAATGTTGATAAACCTAAATAAATATTCCAAAATAATTCAATAATACAGTTCATAAAATTTCAAATTAAAATCCTAAAAAAATAATAATCTCCGCAATTTTTACTCATCTCGTTTTCTCAAGTTTTTTTACATTAACTTTAAAATTTTAATGTTTTCTTGAAGTTATTTCCCAGCTCAAGTCCCATTACAATTAAACATACTAAAATGCAAACTGCCCATAAACAGAATACTTTTATCATTTTATCTCGCAGTTGCTGATTCAGAGCTTGCTTCACTCTTTTACTATGTCTACTCGTTTTCAGTTTGGTTTTTGATACAATCTTTTTTCTGTCTTGTACCCTTAACGAATGAGAGAATCCTTCGTGTTCCTTTTCCAATCGATAGAAAATACCAGCTTCTATAAATCGTTGAAAGTAACCTGCAAGGCGCTCATGATTCGGCAAAAAAACATCCAAAAATTCGCGCCGCCATTAAGCGTCTCTTCTCCAAGATGACACAATACTCCATTTTCAAAAGTCTTCACCTCATTATCTTGTGCAGTTTCAATAACGTTCAATATCAACATAGGAGTATACCAAAGATTCGCATAAAAAACCCGTGAGCTATAGTTTTGCACAAGAAACAGTGCCATTTTAAATGGATCTAAGAATCCAGTGTTTACCAATATCTGTCTCGAATACACTTTGGCTAGATGTACAAAGCCATTATTCACCCAATTCCCAGTTTTGTTTGACGCCATAAAAGAGAAGAATTTCTGTAAGGTTGGTGCAATATTATCGTCAGTTACACAAGTCGAATAATTTCTGAGGTTCAAATCACTAAATGATTTCAAAGCCCGTTCTGCAGGTGGACTAATCAGACGACTCGACATAACACTGCTGTACATGTCCACCACAAGACGAATTGGAATTGCCCAAATCACAAAAATTAATTGTCGACCTTTTAGTGTTGCACTTGTACCACTGCATAATAAGGATGATACCATTACTATTAAACTACTATCCAACTTGCCACGTCCTAAAATTATTGCAACAAATATAGTACTTGCAGCCATGCACATCCATGTCGTATTATCAAGTACACTGGTAAGTTCTCTCATTGACCAATTTGGTTCCTTTGTCCAACTTGGCATGTCGCAATAAACGAAATTCCATACCAAGTTTTTGGAGATGAGTGGAATGGGCTTGAGACAGGAACTACTAAATCTTTGCCATTGATTTTTAAGACTTATCGTATTGTTTGAATATGCACTGACAGGTGCCAAAATCGTGACTTCGTGGCTTTCCAAATCTATTTTTGCTTTTGAACTTAAAATCTCTACTAATTCTAGGCTGTACCAATTTTTGGTTATTATTTTTGTCACATTTAGTTTTACAGCAAGTGCTTTTATAAGTAAGTAGAAAGGTATTCCTCTAAAACGATTTTCTGGGAAGGGCAAGTCTCGCAAGCTTGAGTAAATTGATATTTGTTCTTGAGATATTTCAGTAAACACAAAATTTATGGTTTTTATGTTTTGATAGCAGTTTGTCAAACCACAAAGACCTACAGATATGTAAAGAGTAATAAGCTTCGCAAAGGATTGCGTTTCGCTCCAAAAAATCAAAGTCATGTCTGACTTACTTGAGTAGTATATATTTTCTAACTCTCAATGATTTCTTAGCTGTTAGCGGTTTCTGGAAACTATTGGATCTATATTTAATAAGACTCAGCTATAATGAGTTTGTATACAGTATTAAGTTTTATATTTAGCCTAAGGTTGTATAAGTTGATTAAATAGGGATTCATTCAACAAAACTTTCTTTTAAAATTCAAAAGGATAAAAGCGGAAAGTGCTTTTTGAGTATAAATTTATAACTAAGCACGTTGAGTACAGCAATGGATTCAATTGTGGTACAATTTCACAATTTTGGATTTAAATGTAATAATACTGGAAGTATTCAATGGTGTATTGAGTACATAATGAAATATATTTTGCTGTGGAAATTTAAGTTGCGCCTAAGTTATTAAATATTTTTCATGGTCGCATAAATATACAAACGAGTGCATACGTTATTGTTACAAAACTTTGCTGGTAGTCCGTGGTTTGAAGGCTTATATGGCATTCCTAATATGTTAGCAAATATTATTTCTATAAAAAATTAAATAAAGTGTTTGTTTATTTCAAATGTGAAGCAGTAACACCGATAATTTTGGATGGAGTACAATTTAGTCTAAAAATAACAGTGTTTACGTTCGATATTTTCAACCAATTTTTGTCAAAGTGACAACATTATTTTGATGAGTACTAAATTACGATAAAAATTGTGAAATAAACTCGTGATTATCGGAGAATAAATAATATTTGTACTATCTGGCTTTGGCGAATAACTAATAATATCTTAATTTGAATATTGACAAAACAGGTGAAAGTGACAAGTTTGTAGTATTTATTTAACATAAGTTGTCAAAATCTTTTTGATATTTTATTCAAGACTACATAATTTTTTAAAGTGTTCAAAAACATGCAAATGCAATGGAAAATTAATCAATATATTTTTCAATGTCGCATTGTGTACTCATGTGTTAGAGTGTTATCTTTCTAAAAACTCGAAAATGAAATGTCCATGCACTATTTGATAAACTTGAAAAGAAAATGAATCTAATACTAAAACACTGAAATTACGACATTTGCTTACATTGTGCATTTTACAAGCAATCGATTGAATTTTGTTACATTTTTTGAAGTTTAACTGCTTCGACATTTAACATTAACCGATTTTTCAACGGAAAGTTGATGGGAGAACGTATTTTTTTAAAACATATGCTCAACATTTTAGCGGAGGATATCAATTTTGATTTCCTTTTTAATAGCATTAGTACTTTGACAACATTTACGCATTAACTGTATGTGTGTATACGATTACGCCATGTTATGATGTGGTAAATTTTTTGTTTAAGTTGAATTTGAAATGTGACGTTGCTTTGTATAAGAAACACCTTAAGTATGATTTGATTTTAAATCAAAACCTTTCGTCCTTTTCTTAAAGCTATATATCATCTCAACTACCATTTCTGTAAAACATAGTAAAATACATAGTGCACATAAAAATAATACTTTCCACAATTTTCCTCGTAATTGTCGCTTAAGCTCTTGTTCTTGTTCCATTATTCCTCCATTTTTACCACAAAAGTTCTACTCACAACCCGGTTTCTTTCCTGTACTCTAATTGAATGAGAAAACCCTTCATGATATTTGAGTAATAGTGAAAATATTCCAGTTTCCATGAGTTGCAGAAAATATTCTGCAACACGTTCATTATTTGGTGGTAAGACCGTCCAGAAAAATGCTCCACCATTAAGCGTCTCCTTTCCAAGATGACAAAGCACACCGTTTTCATAATTCTTTGCTCCATTTTCTCTTTCAGTTTCGATGATGTTCAACTTATACACAGCAGATTGCCAAAGGTCAGCATCGACAATATTTTGAGTTTTTAACTAGAAACTGAGCGATTTCAAAATGGTCGTGAAAGTTAGGTGCTGCAACAACCGAGCGAAGATACAAATTTTTTGCGTGAATAAAACCTTTATTAATCCAAGTTCCAGTTTGTTTTGAAGTCAATAAAGAAAGAAACCGTAATATAATTGTTGCTACATTGTCACCCAAAACAGCTGCCGAGTAATTTTTACTGTCTAAATCGCTAAACTGTTCCAACACTTGTTCCGCAGGTGGTCCTTCCACGCAACTTGACATGAAACCGCTATAAATGTCATCCAAAATTTGAATTAGAAGCAGCCACACAAGAAAAACAAATTTTTGCTCTTTAATTGTTCCACCTAACCCGCTATATAATATCGACGAAATAACCGGAAATATATGCCTGTCATAATTTTGATATCCTAAACTAATAACGATTGCCATGATAGTTGTAAGAATACAAAACCAAGTCGCATTACCAGATACTTGTGTTAATACCCTGAAAGACCGAATCGGTTCCCTTTTTTCAACGTGGAAGATCACAATAAGCAAAGTTCCAGTCCATTTCGTAAGCACTGAAAAATTTGGGCTTGTAACTTGAACAATTAAAACTTTCACATTGATATAACGGACTATTCGCATTGTTTGAAAAATTGCTGACAAAGGTGAGAATGGTGGCTTCCTCACTAGACTCCTGTTTTTTATTGTTAAAAACATTCGATTTGTTTTCATCTTGATTATACCAATCTTTGACACATTGAGTTTTGTGGCGAGTTACTTTGCTAGCAAATATAACGGCAGTCCTTTCAAATGATTTGCTGGAAAAGGTAAATTCTTTGGGCTTGAATGTTCTAATAATTAACCCGAAGATGTTTCGTAATAAACAAAATTAATGGCTATTTTTTCTTGATAGCAACTGCCTAGGTCGAACAAAGTATAAGATTGGAAAAAATACAAAGAAATGAGTGACATTTCTGTTCTGACCATTATTTTAAATCTCAAAAAAGACTTTAAAGTTTAAAAAATTCTCACATATATTTTTACCGAAACCATTTTAAACATTTTGAATTTTGTTTTCAAATAAAAAATGTTTGGAACCCGTTTAAAAACAACTCTGTTACTTCATGCTGGACAGCACAATAGAGGCAAAGATCAATGATGTGATAACAATCTAATCCAACAATCAATTACTTATACGCAGTTGATTGGCATCTAGGTTTTGTTGCTTATTAACTTTTTGGGTAATTTGTTAGTACCTTAATATATTTAACGTATATTGGCAATGTTACAGCTAAATCCAAGTAAACTAATACCAAATAAACGTATAAAAAATTATATAAATAAATAAAATAAATTTGTAGAGCACGCCATTTGGCCTAATTGAGTATTGATTTATTTAACGTGTTGCTGCAAAAAACTGGTTTATCTCCGTACTAGAATCGTGTATGGATACGACAGTTTGGGCACGTGATGAGTACTGACCTTTGTCAGTCGAATTAAGCAAGCTACGAAGCTAGTCACACTACCTCGAAACCAGTTTAAATATTTAATGCTATGCATAAAATTAAGCGCATTATAGATCAAATCATACATTCATAACGTACGATTTATTATTTTGAGAACAAATCAAAAGCTAACAAATTATTGTATGAAAATCACCATCAATTTAAAATATGAACTCTTGAGCACAGGTAGGATACTTCAGTTTGCTTTCCACAGAAACTAGGAAAATGACCATTATGTTCATTCCAAACTGTCAAATGAATAAACAAGTAAGGGATAAGTACAAAAAAACATTAGAAGTCCTGATATAAGTTGTCATACGAGTGCTAATGTTGCATAAGTAATGGCAAATGTTTTAGCCCTTATGACTGCAAAACCAGTAGATATCCAGTATGTTGCAAGTTGCTGCTGACTTTTCTGGAAATTTGTGGAAAATTGTTTCAAACTTATCAGCATTTTGATTGACTGCATCTACAAAAAGTAACGAAACACCTTAACTATTTTATTTACCATTGAAAACTAAAGTCTAAAAATCATGTAATATTTTATACGTTTTTGTAAAAATTTGATGAAATACATTGAAACACTATAAGTATGCAAATATATTGCACTCGATAGAGTTTATAGCCAAATCCTTCCGGTGAAAATATTTCATCAAATGTACTTGAATAATACATAGTTGAATACAAAAAATAATACAATAGATGCATTCCATGTATTTCTCCCAGCAATCTGGATAGTTTCGCTATTTCACGATACAATTTAATTGAGTTATAATTTTGGTTCTGTTTCGATTTCAAAAATTCGATTTCTTGGCTGACAAAATGGCGAAAATTTAAAGACGTTAACCAAAGAGGAATTAAATTTACCACAAGTAAAAGGTCGTAAAATAAATAATGCAAATTGTTTATTATTAAGAGAAAGATTTGGAACGAAACTAATATTTTATCCGTTAGGCTAAAGTCATTGCCTTTGTGAGTATCGTTGGTAGTATTGCTAGACCAAAGAAAGATGTGATTTGCTTCAACTAAAATTTCTTTGTATGAAATGCTAAAATTTCGTGCAGTAAGAGGATTTAGAATTCCTAGTATTGAAATCAGTGGGAATATTATCCATGGAGTAATGCCATTCAATATCTGTAAGTTAGACATTTTTTTAATTATTTAGACTTAATGGTATAAATAATCAGTATATATGTAAAACAATATGGAATTGCTAGACACGCACATGTCGAAATCCGAATTTAAAGTGATAGAGCTCCTTAGTAATGTAAAGCCTATCCAGCTTGTTTAAGTAATTTAAAATTTGGTTGCCTTTAGTAAATTTAAGTTTAAATACATAACACACTTGGATGAAGTACAAAGCATTTTGTGCACAGTTCAAGTACAATAATGGATTACTTTCAAAATTTGTGATGGAGTTATTTAAACAAATAAAAATCAGCACAAAATAGTGACACACTGAGTACAAAACAATGGTAGTACAAACGTAACAGTATACCTGTTGAATTAGAAGAAAATTTGATTACATCTGTTTAATATTATTACTTGTAAAGTATTTTGTTTACCGTCTGTATGCAATTTTTTCTGATTATGAATCCAATTTTCGGTACTCTGTCAAAACAATAGGGCATGCAGCCTAAGTAGTACGCAAATTTGTAGTAGTAGTAAATCGTCGCAGTATTCGGTGAAGCTTCTAACCTTTTTTCATATGCCATCATGGTTTAATTATGGTAGATTGTTTTCAAAATAAGCTTTTGATAAGTCAAGATTTAAATTTTGATTCGGGAAAACACAGTATAACTTATTTATTGGAGAAAAATAAACTGACATATAATAATATTGAATAACTTAATGTCGAATTGTCAAATGTACCAATATTTTCATAACGGTACCATTTTTTTCTCTAAGATGGTTAGAATTTTTTTTATTTAGAACGTTTCCAGCGTATGTGCCTGGACAATTGTAGAAAAACATGAAATAAATTTAAGTTTGTATACAACAATCATTAAATTGACAACAAAAGAATTCGTGATGAATAATAGTAAATTATTCAGAATTCAATATTAGGTGTTTGCAAGTTTGTAGTATCTCCAGCAATAAAAAATGTGTTGATATGTGATAAATTTTTAGGCTTACAAACATTTTTTGCGTGTATAAAAATTATAGAGTAAAAACTCAAAAAAGTGAGCGATTTGGAGTTTCAAATGACACCTTATAAAATAATTGTTTCGTTTGTATTAGCAATCAGCTTGGATGAAAAGTAGTTACTATTTATTAAAATTTCTTGATTTATTGGTAGTACGACAAATGCATACATCAAAATAGAACACAATTACAAAGATCTAATGATTATTAAGATAATAATCTATTACGACACACTTAAAATTCCCAAATTCCTTGCCGGTTTTATATTCAAACGTTTTGAATAATATTAACAGTGTATTACGTTTTGACAACATTGGAAATTTTTCTTGAATCCAAATGCTAGTTCAAGTAGCATCAAAACAAAGCATGCTAGAATGCAAACCGCCCATAAAATAAACACTTTCATCATTTTTACTTGCAACTGGTAATTTAAGGCTTGCTTCAATTTTTCGCCGTTTATACTTGTTTTCAATTGTGTTCTAGATACAACCTTGTTTCTCTCTTGAACTCGTAATGAATGACAAAACGCTATATGTTCTTCCTGCAGTCGAAGAAATAACCCAGTTTCCATGGTACGTTGGAAATACCCTGCAATGCGTTTATTATTTGGTGGTAAAAAGACCCAGTAATTTGCACCTCCATTTAGCGTCTCCTCTCCAAGGTGACACAATGCCTCGTTTTCAAAACTATTTATATCACTATCTCTTGAAGTTTCAATGATGTTCAACATCAACATTGGAAAATACCACAAGTTTGTATAGAAAACCTTTGATCTGTACTCTCTCACAAGAAACTGAGCCATTTGAAATGCATCCAGAAAACCAGGAGTAACTAAAATTTGTCGTGAATATACATTTGAAAGATGAACGAACCCCTGATTTACCCATGCACCGGTTTTATTTGAAGCCATAAATGAAAAGAATTTCATTAATGTTGGTGCAATGTTATCCCCCTCAATAGCTGCAGAATAATTGCTATTGTCTAAATCACTAAATGATGTTAAAGCTTGTTCTGCAGGTGGACTTATCAGACGACTGGAAACATCACTGCTGTACACGTCCACCAAAGTACGAATAGGAAGTATCCAAACTACAAAAATTATTTTTCTATGTTTAATTGTCCCACTTCTTCCGCTACACAATAGAGATGATATTATTGCCCAAAAATTAGTGTCAAATCTTTTTCGTCCTAAAGCTATTACAGTTACTAGAGTAGACAAGGCGATAGAAATCCAAGTTGATTTATGAAAAACACTTGTAAATTCTCTCATTGACCACACTGGTTCCTTTTGCCAGTTTGGTATGTCACAGTAAACGAAATTATAGATGAAATTATTGATGATAACTGGAATAGGTTTGTGACTTGAATTACTAAATCTATCCCACTGGTACTTAAGACTATTTGGATTATATGAAAATGAGCTGGCGAGGGCCAAAATAGTGACTTCGTTGCTACTGTCACTTTGTATCGTTTTTGTGCTTAGACTTTCCAATAGTTCTGGGCTATACCAGTTTTTTGTAATAATGTGTGTAACGTTTAGCTTTGTAGCAAGTGCTTTAACCAGCAAATAGAAAGGTATTCCTCTGAAACGGTTTTCTGGGAATGGCAAATCTCGCAAACTTGAGTACTTTGCTATTTGTTCTTCAGACGTTTCCGTAAACACAAAGTTTATGGTTTTTAAATCTGGGTAACAAGTCGTTTCACAAATGGTACTTAAGGTCAGCAAAAATATGGTAAGATTGATTAAGATTCTCATTTTATTTTACATATGCATACTATGAAATGCAGTAAATTCAAATAAACGCAGGGCATCTAAATATGAATCAAAAGAAAATATTAAAATAATTCAAAATATCAATTAAAATTTATTGAGTCACATAAGATCTAAAATACCTAAGTATTTTTGACGGCTATTTTCTGTGTTTAAATACTTTCAACACACTGCAAAACAAGAGAATAACAAGCTCCAAAGATTTAACAGACTGCGTAATTTGGTATCAAATTTGATTTGTGGTTCTCTTACTCTTGAGCCTGTATTCCTTTCCCAGTTAGACTTGGTATTTGACTAGAACATGACGCCAAATACAATTCATTTGGTCTGTTATAATTTGACTCAAACCTTTGATAAGAACTATGCATATTAGAATAACATTTCGTGGCAAAATAATTCTTAAATCACAAGAATTGAATGATTTTGGAAATAATTTTACTAAGATTTTGCAGTGTATTTCTTTGGGACCAGTTAGGATTTCTTTCTTTCACGCAGTGCTTGATCGTATAGGTTATGAAATGACCTTGAAACAGCTTTTAGGGATATACAATGCACTGGATATATGGCAATGCATGTATATATTACTACCAGTGAACCATTTAAGCACAATCAAATATCACGTGCTATCAAAATTTGAACCACGATGCTAAGTACTAAAACTCCAATTATATATAATAAAATTGATCAATAGTTGAGGTGGTTTTTAGACGAATTTTTACATTTTTTTGTTAAATAATATTATTAGACTTTAGAAAGTTTTTTAATGATTTTGTAGCATAAAAACATTTAAGGCATTTATTATTGTGTAGCAAGTATAACTTGGCATTGAAACAACATTAAGTGCCGGAGGAATTGTAAGTGCGAAAATGATAGTGAACTTCAGTTATTATTTTTAATAGTAGAAAATGGTGCGCAACTCTGAAGAATTTTTGGACATTTAACCAGCCGCTACTAAAATAGTTTTGAAAAGCTTTTTATTATTAAATATAAAATTAACTCTTTCCTTGGATTGAAGAATAAAGTATTAAACGCAAAGTTTGTTAGAAAACATCCGTTGTGAAAAAAACTTCTCCAATTACCAGAAGTTGTCGATAAATAATAATAATAGCATAAATTCAAAACGCACAACTTATTTCAATGAAAATAATTGAGACACCCAAGGATATTATTGTGGAAAATTTTACTATTTTGCAGAAAAAAATATATTTATACGAAAATATTTGAACAATCATATTAACATTATAACTTAACTATATATGTAAATCTAGGTATTTTCATGGTGTTGTTGCGGATACGTTGTGTCGATACTGGACGTATTATGATAATAAGTACTACAATATTTACGGTTTGCAAAATAAGCTACATAATATTTCTAATTAGTGCCGGTAAATATTTTGTTTGAAAATGAACTTTTCAAAAACAAATTTAATTACAGAAAATGAAAAAAACTTAAACTAAATAATACGAAGAGCACGATTGATATAATTAATTTTAATACGCAAAGGTGGTAAAAACAGGAAATGAAGTTGACTGGCTTCCGTATAATGTTAACAATTTTACAGGATAAAAAAAGAATTCAGTGTTAAGGTATCATCTTCCTCCGTTTCAACACAGTTTTAACTGCTTTTAAAGTTAAAAAACCAAAATTAACACAAATACATTATTTCAAATACTGGTAAAAATGTTGACTAAAGTTTTACAAAACCAAGAGGTTCTCATTTTATTTTACATACGCAAACTGTGGAATGTATTAAGTTCAAACACATTGCATTTCAACAAAAAAAATTAATTAAATAAGATACAAATTAAAGTTCATTTAGTCGCATAAGCTTTAAAACATTTAATTGTTTTTTAATTACCAATTTCTCAATTGGAATACTCTCAGGACAATTCCACACAAGAGAACCACAAGCTCCAAAGATTTGGGTAAATAGCAAAACTTTAAGTATACAATCTGCTCAAATTTGATTTCATATTATGTTTCTTATAAAGCTGTGTTCCTATTTAAGTCAAACTTTGTATTTTACCAAATCAATACTATATTTTTTACGGGGCGTTTAGCTACATATTGCTTCTAAATAGATCCAGTAAATATTTTGTTCGCAAATTAACATTTGAAAAACAAATTTAATTACAGACAGTGATCTTAAACTAAATATTACGAAAACACGCTTGATATAATTAACTTTAAAACGCAATGGGGTTGAATTAAGCAATCAAATTGATTTGCTTCCGTATACATGTTAATAAATTTACATGACAAAAAGTAGAATTCAGTATTCAGGCATCATCTTCCTGAGTTGCAATACAGTTTTACTGCTTTTCAGTTGACAAAACAGAACTTAAAACAACTATGTTAATTGAAATACTAGAAACCGCTCCGGGTAAAGTTTTACGTAACCACTAAAGCGTCATGATAGTCCCAAAAAAGGATTTTCTTTTGGACGAATATCTGCGTGCGAACGAGTCATGGCAAAACCTAACTGGCGGTAGTAAATGCTGTTGGGATCCAAATAATTCGAAGCTAAGGTTTCAAAATAACAAACTGTATTACATCTGTATAGCTTTAGCTATGACATTTGGCATAACTTCATATTACAACTCATACCATCTAGCATTCGGAACAACCGAATGTAACGAAATCAAATCTGTTGTGGTTCTGACTTTATGTGGAATCTTTACCGTGCACATCTTTTCATGGTCCTATCTAAAACATCAGAAAGCATTTGAAGAATTATTTAACAACATATTAATTTTGAACAACTTCACTGCAGGTAACTAAGCCAGAATTTGATAAACCAGTCTTTAGTAAGCCAAACAAAATTGGCATTGTTTTAATTTGCATCTAATTATTCTTAATCGTACCTTTAATTTAGACAAGACCCCAGACAAATTTGAAAATTTCAAAGCAGGAAAACTATCATGTTGGGTCCTTCGTGCTACTGGAATACGACTTCTTGCAATTGCTATTGCAGGTGTTTGCGCAGTTGCCCCTAGACTGCCTTTGAATATATTGTCGTATAACCCTGGACTGTGGATGTTGAGGTCTCTGAACCAAAACGTATTTTCAAATATATTTTTTGGCGTGCTTCTTCAGCATGGTTTTGTTTTCTGTGTAAATTTCATTTACTGGCAGATAAATGTCAAAATAGCTTTGCTATTGGTAATGGAATTGATAATATGCTCGTCATATTTTGTTAAATTTATCAAACACTTTGAGTCAAACTCTAAAAAATTTCGCTATGAGATAAGAAGCGTACATTTATTTTATCGAAAAATTCAAATATTGGTGGAATCATTCAACAAAATTGTTTCCAAGCAGTTGGTCGTGGCTTCAATAACATTTGGATCAGCTCAGATTTCATGTGCTTTGCAAATATTGAGTATATTGAAGCCGGAAAAACAACACTTGTCTTTCGGGGAAGTAGCAATGGATTATTGGATATCTGGCTTTAACGTCATGGGAATATGCAACGCAACTGTTGTTATTAATTTTCTCTTTGGGTGTTGTGCAGAAGTACACCATATCTCCAATAAGGTAATTGCGAGAATAAAGCGAAGACAAAGTCTTAAGACACCACTAGGGTACAAACTATTCTTAAAGTCAATTCCTGTCTTAAAAATAAAGTTCGGGAGTACTAACTTCTTGGAGAAATTAACTCCAGTTGTATTTCAAAGCTATTTAGTAGAAAGATTGATTGATATTGTTCTTTTGAGTTAAGTACAGGTTTAAACATTTATACTTTACATATATATTACTGTTGTATTTTTTAAAAACTGGAGTAAAAAATATTTGTTTTTAATAGTTAATTGAAATCTTGAAGTTGCGCCCAGGATTTTCGTTAATTATCATGTTATGATGTTAATAAATGTAAGTTGTTTTTGTTAACCTAATAACATTCAAAATATAGATTTTAAACTCCGCTTGAATCGCTTTCATAACTCAACGCTCCTATTTGGTGTTTAGAGGTTTCAACTGATAATATTTTTTGGAATTTTACTAGCTTGAAATTGCCTAACCTAATGCTAAAAAAATATTTTATATATATTTTAATATATCCTGTTTCAGAATATTGTATGATAAAAGGATTTTTTAATTAGTAAATTACACGCCAATTTTATCTTCTGAAATGTGTTACGAAAACAAACTTGCGTGTATTATTTACTGTTGGTTTGACGTTCATAAGTTCTTATCTTAACGTGAAATGTGACGAAAAACAACGTTTGGCAGAAAGATATATTATATTTACAAATGTAATTAAAATTCTATAACTATGTTTTGTTTCTAAATTATTTAATACAACACCAAGAACTTAATTTATTTGTAGCTTAGCAAAAAGAGGAAGTATCAGTGATTTAAAATATTTCAAAAGCCAACAATATCGATTAGAAAACGAACTATTATAGCCTAATTCCTTTTAAATCACTTAAGTTGCTCTTCTTATAGGTTAAAATCTATACATGTTTGGTCCGCGATAACAACCAGAAAGTGTGATACGATTTATTTTCAGCAGTATCAAATGCTTGAATTGATTTTAAATGTGTTGAGGATCAACTTTTGTGTCTTTTAAATTTGACATACAAAATAAAATCTTGAGTTTTGATATTACAATATAACATTTGCGGTAGAATTTTATTACCGAATAACAAAGGGTTGCATGAATATTTGTTTCATCGTCTGCCAATTTGTCAGTTTTGACACATTACGTGATTTTACTGACTTTACTTATCTAAACCACGTATTATACACGTATGTCCAAAATTATTTCACCTTTCCACTGGAGATAACATAAATATGATTTTTTTGTGATAAAATGGCACTGATGTACAGATATTAAAAAATTGACAAGCATTTTTAATTCATACTTTCGTAGCCGTACGTTATTTGAGTGAGAAAATGCTAAACTGCTAAAATTGCATTTGATAGCCGACATAGATTGTCGATATGACTGTTCGCAACGGTATTTATGAAAAATTCATCCTTGATTGTCTGCTACTGTGATTATGTTGGTTAATATGCTTACTACTATATAAACTGGATCATAAACATAAATAAATTTCATATTAAACTTTAACTTGGTTTAAGAAACGGATAGGCATAACACATGCAAATTTAGTGGTTTTGGCTGTGGTGGGCTTTTTTGTAAATTATAATAGCTTGTATATTGCACAAGACGAGTGCTATCCCTTTGAGGTGAACAAATTAAAAATTTTAAAGTACGTACTTGATTTAATTAAGGTAATATCTATTTTCCTTGTATAAATTGTAGTTTCAATGTCCAAGTCCAAGTGGAAAATGTTTTCCAAGGGAGTGGTTGTGTGATGGAGATGATGACTGCGGTGATGGAAGTGACGAGCCAGGAAGTCCTGACGACTGTCCTGCTTGTCCAGGTGGTCAGGAAGCCTTTTTGAAACCCAAATGGTTAAGAACTTTATTATGTATTTGTTTGTAAAGTTTTGTGTAATTTTCTGTAGTGGCGATGTACCAGTGGAAGATGCGTAAGAGACATATAAGTTTGTGATTGTACTTAATTTTCAAGAATATCATAGTATTTGTATGTAAATAAGAAAAAAATAGTCGAGCGTATAAATTTTGCAAATTGACAGATGACAATGACTGCGGGGATATGAGTGATCAACCAGAAACTTTAGACGAGTGTCCGGCGTGCCGCCCAGATCGATTCCGGTGTAAAAAGGGGATATGCATTTCATCAAATGGAGTTAGCGATGGTTCGGTTAATAAATAGCTTAGATTTGTGAAATATATTAAACGACATTTTGAAACTTGTTTTGGCGGAGATGCAAGCGATGAAAGTTACGATGAAACTGGGCTATGTCCAGCGTGTCTTGATACCACGGTAAAATTGTTTGCAGAATAATTTTTTCATAATTTACACATGAAATAGTACCTGGCTTTATTCAAGTGTATTTTAATGTTATACAGTAGACATGTGGAAACGGACGGCGCATCAATGTAAATTTTAACTGTGATGGCCGAAATGACTGTAGACTGGACCATTGTGCTGATTGCGACAATAAATGTTTTAACCTCCTAGTGATACACCGTCTGTGTCTGGAGCATGCATTCCTACTGACTACATTTGTGATGAGGAATATATCGGACAAGTGTCGGAAAGGATTTGATTGTGACATTTCATGATAAGGTTCTGATGAAGCCAACTGCACATTAACGTCCCATAAGCAGACAAGCACACGCGGATCCATATTGAATTATCGACAAAATAAGGAATCAACACAAAAGATAATGGATAGTGTAAACACGCCTGAATTTAAGTTGATGGAGAGGATGAAAAAACGTAGAGCTAAAGTTCAGTTTTGGTATAACAAAGGCCGGACTTATACAAAATAATGTTTGAGTTCATTTCGGAAACTTAATGAAAATTAAAACGTTGAATGAAAAGTGGTCTTTAAATCTATGAGACAGTTATGAAGAGAACATCGGATAGTAGTTCAATTCCTGATATTAGGAAGTAAATAAAAACGAATTGTATTTAAAATACAACCGAACAAGATATTTGCTAGTTCTATTTAGCGTTACAGTAATTCTTTATAAATTTTTGAAAGTAAAATTAGTACCTAAGTATTGACGCAAAAGTATTGAATTCATTAGTAATTTTTTAAACATAGACAGATTGCTACAAAAATTCTTTATCGGTTCTTTGAAATTTAAAGTTCCTAAATTTAAATAGCTGTATATTCAAAGTGTAACCTAGTGTTGGTTTGTGCTGATGCGTTATACTACACGAAACTACGAAACCAAAAAATCCCACTTCTAAAATAATAAAACTAGGATTGCATTAGTTAATTCAACACTACACAAGTATCGTTTGAAGCCTTTTAGTTCACAATGTATTGAATTGAATTACTTTGTACAGCAAAACTGGCGTAGATTAAAAAAAACATACATATTATTTTCGGCTTGTTAAATAAAAAGCGCTTCAAATTATCGCAATATTTACCCGGGAAAAATAAGTAAAAACTAATTAACCGTTGGTTTTATTTTATAGAATTTTCGTCAGGCTAAAAATAAGTAATTCAATTTGAATTTCGACGAACTTGATGAAACAATAGAATTTGAACAAAACTTTTAAATGTTTACTACTTCGTCGTCAGAAGATCAACACATAACAGTCCTTTTAGAATGTTTGAATAAAACAAACATGCTATCAACAGTGTAGGATCAGTAGCGTATTTACGCTACTAGAAAAAGGTAGTGTAAATCAAAAACTATTGAAAACCATTTAAAAACACGTTTTTAACCCTTAAAATGAGTATCTTTAGCTTTTATGAATAGTTTTTGATTTTTTTTTTGAAAAAATCAGCGCTCACAATCTGAAAGCCCATATTTCTCTAAACACATAATGTAAAAATTATCGTCCACTTTTTGAGAAACATAATTAACTAATAAAATTTCAATTAAAAATTAATAGCTAAAAAACGGCTTGATAATTTTTTTGTAAAAACATCTGAAAATGCGCAATTTTTTCTGAACAATTGTAGTAAAGATCTAAAACAAAATCTTTAAATTAATGCATTAAATAATTTACAATTAATGATTTATGCAAATTTGTGGTAGCGTATTTACGCTACCCAAAAAAAATTATTTATTTAAGCTATCCAGATAGCGTAAATACGCTACCTGGATAGCTTAAATACGCTACCTGGATAACGTAAATACGCTACTGATCCTACGCTGATTAAGGTTTCCAATTTAATATGGTCCGTAACTAAAGCTCAAATCTTAAAACGTGGTTATATGACTTCAGTGGAATACGGTGGAAAATTTCGTACGATTTGTTTGTGATAAGTTATTTGTTGAAGGCTGGGGGTTTTAAACTATTG
>JAQIWN010000241.1:0-41968 GCA_034699025.1 Entomobrya cf. arborea Gr-Col-00668
GACAGACAGACGGACAGACAGACAAACATGATAAAGTCAATACTTGCTGACGCTTCGCTTTCAGCTACGTAATAAATCATAAAAAATAGATAGACAGCCACCTCGTTTCATCCAGAAAGGCATTAGTGAGTGGTGAGAATTTATGTGGAGACTCTGCGATCTCGCACAAGAGTCTCTGCCGACAGTCTTCATCAAACACACGCAAGGAATTGAAATGATGTTGGAGTCGTTCAAGTCTAGTCTCCACAGTCAGTTGAGAAGAGACACTGCCACTGCCTCCACCTCCTCCTCCCCCACCACTTGCTCCACCCGGCCATTGTAGAAATTGTGAAGAGCCATTGTTATTTCGCAAGTGACTTCTTAAGGGAACTGTGTCACTTGATGCTGAAATCAATTCCCACATGTTTCCTGTTTCGTAAAATAGGAAGAAAGAAAAATGTTTTTTTAAAGGAAATTCAAGTTAATACAGATTAAAATTTGTTAATAATATCTAGACATACGAAAAATTACAAACGACTTCCCTTTTATAATAAAAAGATAAAAAGTGTGAGGATTGGATAAAGGAATTCTGGTCGTTAAGTAATAAAACGTGTTTTACCCAATAACCATGATGATGAGTCATGTGAAATATTTATTAATTCAAAATATCCCTTTTAATTTTCTATAATTCCTCTTCTCTTTTCAACCCAATAAGCCATGAAATTAAATATGGGGTAAATATTCTCATTTATACTTTCCCCTACTTCCACGAATATTTTCGCTTTTGAATTCTCTTTCGATTGCAAAATATACTGAAAACGACCACCTACCTGAACAGTTATGCGACATGGATGGAGTTTTAGGAAGCTATAAAATGTTACGCAATACCACACATTCAATATATTCCCATTGCGCAATATTTCCTAAATCACTGTTACTCACCACTTTCAACTTTGAAACTCAATTTGTTACTAATCAACTTTTTTTCTAAGCTACCTTTCATCTATTTTCATATTTCCACCACAATAATCGCTCATCACATCATTATAATTTATATAACCAAACCAAAGTGTAACAGTAAAGAAGGTTATTTATGAGATGAGAATAATATACTAAAATGCATGAAAATTTTACTTTGGTCTCAACTGGCAACCCAACCGAAAGTTTTGGAAACTTTTTTTTTGCCATTTTATTCGAAATTGTACCTATGGGAAATTTCGTACCACTTTTGGGCATGCATTGCACACGTGAATTGCTGATTTTGGGTGCTGGAGGAACATCATCATAAAATACAACAATAAGCTTAAAAAAGTCAAGTATAAATATATTTTTAAACAGGATGATTATTATTATTTTTTCAAAAAAGCAATGAAATGGTAACATGGCATGTAAAGCATGCTTCTAGGCTAATACATAATTCCTCTTGATGATAAACCCCAAAAAAATAAAACAACTTCTTAGAGAGTTGAGAGTACTAACCATTTTTTTTCTTACAAAATGTTATAAAAAATTGAACAGTTTGTGTCAAATTAAGAGCTAGAAAATTCTTGACAGAAAGTAATGAGCCACATTTTTTATCCTCCATTAACATCACTACTTACACATACGACCATACCAGCAAAATAGCCAAAAAAGCAACAGTGTTTATTTCGCTAGAAGGAATTTTTGGATTGTGTCTAGGGCCGGGCCAGGCAGAATATGGGTTCATGCTGCGTTTTCCAACATTTCCTCCACCTATTTTATTTATGAGATATTTTCCCTTCCTTTTTCCTCTTATCATTGCTACAGTTACACACGGAGAATAAGAGATGTAGTAAGTTTTTTTTTGTTGCACAATATTCCATTCTGTGTGTAAGTCTCTAGCAAGTGTATATATTTTATTTGAAAATGAAGCGTGAATAAAAAGGATTAGAACAAGCTTCTACACACATTTCTCCATTCATGTGAAATTCAACAACTTTTCTCTGTCTCTCTAGTGACTACTTCGACTGTTCACGTGAAATAGGTGTAGACAAGTAGCGTAAAATAAAATTAGATTATTATTCTAATAGCTTTGTTATTACTTGGCTAAGCTACCTAACGATAATTACAAGCAACTTTAATTAAATTTGGAGACTATCAACCTAAATTTACAAGATTAATAAAAAAACGGAAGAATGCATATATTCTAATCAAACACGTAATTAAAAATTTCGGAAGTAATATAAAGTGCACATGTTAATAGTTTAAAGATTATTTTTTGTAGTTGACTTGAATTAAATTGAAGAATTATTTTTTGTAGTTGACTTGAATTAAATTGAAGAATTATTTTTTACAAAACGAAAACCTACTTCTTGGGAAAATATCCCGTGCAGATTTTGTGACTGGCAAATCTTGCAGTGGTCCGCCCCCGCCTTCAGCTCCTCCGCCACTACCAACAGGAGAGTTGCCGGTGGCACGTTGAAATAAATCAAAAGCAGTCCTTTCGAAAAGATTTATTGAAGAAGAGGGAGATGTATCTTTTGAGTAGAGGCTTGTCATTGGAACACAAAATATTGTAGGAACTTGTCCGAGTCCCCTGAAAAATAAAAAAATACAATCGAAATAAATAAAATGTGAGTGAGTCCACCAAGTAGCATGGTTTTTTTGCGAACTCTCGACTGGACTGGTTTTTAAATTGGCAAGGGACAAAAAAAACAACAAAGAAAAAGGTCGCTGACATTTCTACGCCATTATTCTCAACATTCCCGTGTTTTTAGATAAGTATACCTGCACATTTTTTTTCAAAAAAAAAGTCGAGTAAAGGAAAGCGAATGCGTAAAGTATTACAAAAAATATTAGAATGAAAGACAAGGTCGTCAAGCTATGGACAAGCTTTCGGATAAGATGTAAGACAAACAAAAAAAGATTTAGGTTACTTTAGGGAGACCCTCTGCATTTTTAAAAATGAACTTGAGGGACACCAACGAAAGTCTCAACTGCACAAGCGAATCATCTTGCTTAGCTGTGACTTGGTTTTTTTTGCGTATTACGAAAAAAAACTAATGTGCTTAAAATCCGATCCAGCTTCAAGCTTTAAAAAAATATCAGAATTGAATCCCAGCCTGTCTTGTAGTATTTCATGAATATTTTATTACGCAGCTTTCGCAAGTTTTTTTTCATTCATTTTTCAGAGATGAGTGCTAGATCAAAGGCAGTGGAGTAACTAAGCTTTGCTAAGCATATTCTATGAAAATGAGGCAACTATATAAATTTTTAAAGCTTTTATCTAAAAATTTTGATTAAAAACTATTGCAAAAAAATATTATTTCTTATGTAAAAAATATATAGCACTAAAAATAGGAAGATAAATAATCAGCGTCAGTAGCGTCCTGTAACGATTTTCACAGACGAGTAATTTTAGTATTTTTTTGGGAACACATTTTTTTGTGCGCATCTTTTCTCATACAAACTTGGACTACAAATTAGAACTTTTAATCAACCTAAAAATATATAAATGAAGAATGACAAGCAATAAAGATAAACAGTCTTTTTTTCTGTTTACTATGGACTTGTTTACGACTTTACTTGCTAATTTTACTTTTTCATTTAGTACCAGCCTTACTCAACCAACCATTCATTTTACAATAACCATTACCAACATCATCATCATTTCAATAAAAAGAGGATGGATTAAAGGAAGTAGAGTATGTCACCACCGCCAACATGTTTACAAAAAAGACGGTAGTAAATTGAGTTTTAAATTTAGAGATGCGTATTTTCTCATCAAAATCATCATCATCATCTTTTTTTCTATTTAGGGTGGTTTTTATGCTGAAATAAGATAACTTTTAATTTTCCATAAACACTTAAGCAAATCAAAAATATCCCTTTATTACAAACATGCCTACAAAATCTCTAAATATTTACCTCCTTTTAAATTTTTTTTATCTGTATTTAAAAAAAATTAACTAAAAGTATTCAACAAAAGTGCATATTTTTATAACAAGTAACATACCAAAATACTCCAGCAAGCACCACTCCAAAACGAAATATTCCAAAACTTCTACAAATTTTGTTTTCTTGACTACTACGCATTTGTTCACGTTCACATTCCTCCCCCACTCCCCTTTTTCTCCTTTTTAAATTATGAGCTTCCATTCCATCATATTTACTTCTCTGCTCTCCTTGTTCCTCATCATCACGATCATCATCATCCTCCCAACGACCACTTACATTCCACATGGTAACACTATCACCAACGCCACCACCACCACCACCACCACCACTGGCGTGATTTATCTTTTTCACTTTGTTTCACAGTCACACTAATGTTTTCACAACTTTATTTTATCCAATCTCAACTCTGCTCAACAAACAAATAAAATATCCCTTTTTTCGTTACACAAACCCATTACCCCATACTCACTTTCAGCCGCTCACTTTTCACTCTCCAGGGAAGACACTCACTCAATAAATAAAAACCATGACCAACTCAACGAAACATTTCAAAAAAAATCCAATGCTCACTTTTCCATCTCAGCCAAATATACAATACCCATTACAATCGCTTCCGTTGATCCGTGTCCATATATTCGTATTTCCGTTTTCCCCCCTACATTAACAAATATACTTTGACAATTTTCTGAGTTTTCAGTAAAAATTGACTTGACTTCCAACAATTTATTCTGAATTGTCACATATTATCTTAATAAAATAAATTACAACAATTTCCCTTCTTCTATGACTTGTTTAATGACACCAATATATTATTGTTCCTGTTGCCTGAAGACATGTAAACTTGATTCCTTTTTTCATTTCTCAAATTTATTAAAAACTTAAGCCAGGCCAGGTAGCCAAAAAAATATATCAATTTACAACACAACCACAACCGTCTTCCTGCCAATTGACTTGACTTGTCTTGCCACCGCCACCACCTGAGCTACAGATGACTAATAATAAACTATAAACTGATATTAAGTTGGACCCATTTTTCATTAAATTAAAATCTTCATCGTCAGCCTTTGTTACTCGAACTCACCCACGCATTGCTCCTTCTTCATTCAAAAAAATAAACTATGTGAATAAAGCCATCTGCCTTGTTCGTATGTTCGTGTCCTGATTTCCTGGTGTGCACTTACATTTTTATACATGACATGAAATCGCAAGTTTTTTCTGAAACCATGAACATATAACTTAAATATAAACTAGAATAAATTTTAAGTATTTTCGTTGTCATTTTAAAACATTGTTGGTTAGCTTTGTATGTTTTTTAAAGGGTGGTTAGTAGAGGGTAACGGTTTCAAAAAAAACAAAGCTACGCATGCAAAAAAAATTCATACACGTTTTGGATAAAAGTAGGGAAGCTTCCTATAATATTTTTTTTCAGTGTCATCCTTATTTTAACAAAGAGTTGTAGTTGTAGATAAAGACAAGCGACAGTTTAGTAGTTTAGAAAATAAAAAGGATTGATGATTCTTTGCATGCCTGGCATATTCACTCAACGTTATGGTTTAAAGGCATTTGAAAAATTTCGAGTACAAATTCCCAACTGTCGTTTTCTTACGAAAAAAATATGAATAAAATAGCGACCTACTCCCATAATATATTAGTAAGGAAGTAAAATTATATATTTTGCGACAATAGCAGGTGTGTAAATTCTTTCGTAATTTGGCACTACTGGTACAATACCACCCGGAAAGGCATTTTGTTTTTGGGGAACTTAAGAAATAAAATTGAATTTAGAGAAAAAATATGCCAATTTTTATTTTTAAGGTGATAGTTTTTTTAACAAGTTTTTTTTGTACGAATTCCCATATCTGTATAATTTCAGGGTACATACCGATGAAATTGAAATATCGTCATCATCATTATCTTTTTCGTTGTAATAATAATAATCAGTGATTCAGTTTCCCTTTGAAACTCATCACTCCCTTTTATCATCATATTATCCTTTTAATGTACACACACATGAGAGGAAAATGCAATCAGTGCAAAAAGGGTTTCCTACGAAAAAGCAGACAAAAAGGTAGACACACATAATAGCTCAGCTCAACAAAGCTAAAAGTGATGATGATGGGATGAAAATGATGACTATGATGAGTTTTGGTAGAAACGTAACGTAAGTACATCATACAAACCGACGACTACGAATACATTCAGCGAAGCAGTAGTGCAGTGCATTTGAAGAATTTAAAGTCGAACAAAAATGACAATAAGCGTTTCGCTTCGGTGCTGATGGCTTCCTAAATTCTTAAAAACGTTTTTTAAGATTAAAACGAATGCAGATTTTTTTGCATGCTCAAAACCTGTGCAAAAAAATTGTACCCTGGCCTACACCACCACGCATAATACATTTTATTGTTAGTTTGCACACGCGTTCGGGATTTAGTACAAAATTTAATACGAATTCGTTTAAAAAAAATCAAGATCATCGAATCAATTATGTAAAAAATATAATTTTCAATGGCTAAATCTTTTCAAAAATCTGAAAAACAGGTATTCAAAATATTTCATCGTTACCCAAAATTTACACCTTATTTTAGACTGACGCAAATTTCCTACGCAAGTAAATATAGTAAAAATATCAGTGATTTTTAGAATCAATATCTAATCTGTGGCATTTAGCATAGATGACTTGGCTTGACACTGAAAGGTTTTTCACTTAAGCTACAGCTCACCTACCTCTTTCTCTGCACTTTATTTTCCAGCGATTTATTATTAGCGCAAACAATTGTTTTCCAAGAGCAGAGAAGATAATGTCTATTACGATAAGAAATATTGATATAATTTTGATCTCATTATTTTGCTCACATCACCAAAAATTTTATAGCTTGTCAACAAGATCCGTCGTCATTTATTTTATTTTTGTCATATATTTCATACATCCCAAAGTAAAAGCAAAAGCAACTAACCACCAACCAACCACCCCATCATCCCGTCATTATCATCATCCAATCCGCCTTTAACCCCAACCTACGCAGTAAAATTGATAATGTGGTGTGGTGGCGGTGGAACTTTGCATTAGCGACAGCCTTTTTGAATTGATTCTATAGATATCCGGTGTAGATGTTACATGCTTGACGTAAGTACATTAAACTCGTTTTTATTCCAAGTGCCTCCGACGCCATGCCATGCCTTGCCATACTGAAAGAAACGAATGAACCTCTCATGATCATGTCATCATAATCATATCAGCCACACGTCACGTAATTCAAAGCAAACAGCCAGGCCATCAGAGAGTGCACAGGAAGCTAGTAAATTGAAGAACAAGCCAAAGAATACAAAAAAACACATCCTATCTTCCAGGAACATCTCAAATGAAAGATGAAGACCATAAAAAATTGTCATGTTGGGATTTTCAATGTTGAATGTTTTTTGATATGAGTGAGTATTTGCTTTCACATGATTTCTTATGAAAATTAAGGTAGGAAGGAAATTAGTGTAATACATTATTATAGTCCAGAAGAGACAGGACAAGACCTCGAAACTTCGAAAGTACACCGACCCAATACAAAATACAGCCAATTACGATCTATTTTTTGAAACATACTGCGTCATTTTTTGGATTATTAGGATTATTGGTAATGTACTGAGTACTGACATGTCTAGACGAAAAAGGAAACCAGATAATTTTTTGTCATTCATTAGTCAAGACAAGACGAAGCTAAAAATAATTTTGTTATTTAACTACAATGTGTTATTGATGTTTGGATCATTAAACTCCATTAAGAAAAAAATACAGTTCTTTAAATAAATTTGGTTTACTGTTTAATATTTTTTTCTGGTGTGGGGCAGGTTACAAAAAAATAAGGTTTAATTGAGGAAAATGATAATATGTCAATGTCAATTTACTTTATACACTTATTCATTTTTAAAGAATTGAATTGGATATTTTGAAGGGGAGTAGTGACATCTGGGGAGAGTTTTAATCAACAAGTGCACGAGAACAAAAAAGTTTGTTGTAGTTGGAATTCAAGCCGAATGACAAGCAACAAAGACAAGAGCTTCTTTAGTTTTTCAAAACGTTTACTTTACAATGCGTCGCTTTGAACAAAAAAATGAACAAAGGACTAATTTTGTAATTTGTAAATAAAACTGTTTACTGGAAATTATTAAAGAAATGTTTAGAGCTCGAAATTTCATGTTCTCCGAAAATCGGGAGCTGAAAAATTTGATAGTTGAAAAAATTGCATAAGGTGGTATTTATGGATTTGAATAATTGTAAATGAATTTCATGTTGCTAATGAATTTATGTAAGTGTTGAAGTTATGAATTAAAGATGATGCAACACTTTGTTTTTTTGATTTTATTTTGATTTTATAAAAAACAATTCTTTATTTTGATTTTATCAACTCGTTGAATAATATTTTAATCAATTCACATACAAAAATAATGATTTTTTCTTCCATTTTTCAATAAATTATCTTCAACAATATAATTTTTTTCAAACAATAACAACAACAATAATTATTAATAATAAACAACAACAAAAAAGCAATAACAATTGTAAAACAACAACAATGAGCCAGCATTTAAATAAAATAACATTAATAAGTTCGCTGAAAATCTAACAAATGATCACTGATCACTGCCAAATTTCCAGTAAGATTGGCCGGATAATTATATAAAAAATATATATAAATAAATAGATTACAAAAACAATAGCCAATAAAATTATTCTTTGGGCCTACAAGTTTTTTTTCCTTTTAAAAAGAAAAATACCAATTTAAAAGTTAATTACTTTCTGTTTGGTTAAGAAAAAGTAAAGATTAATTTTTAAAATAAAAGAGAGAGCACGGCTGATTGTTCTCTGCTGGAAATTATAACTGGAAATTTGAATTTCGCGGGTGGGATTACTGTCGTCAAAAAAGGGCGGGAAAAATATAGTTGTAGTTTCAGTGTAGTCGTCACAAGTTTTAAAGTATTTTTTTGTCCACAGTGTAGTCCGTTTCAACAACAAATGTGTTTACAAAACGTTTTTGGTGTCGGTTTTTTTTGGCGCGTCACTTCAAAAAAGGTGTCTTGTCGTTAAGTCACTGCAATATGGCGGTTAGAAGAAAAACAGACATTTTTTTGGCGTTTTCACTTTTAAAAAAATATCTAACTATTTTTCAAACACTTATTTTAGCCACACACAAGTTAAAGTAAGTAAGGTTTTGTCACAAAGTCCACGTTAAAGTATTTGTAGTACTACAAGTAGTCCAGTTGATGTACAGTTAGGTCAATTGTATCATCTTTTGTCCATTTTGTCACGTTTTTTTTTCGAGTATTTTTGTCCAGCAGTTATATTTCGTCCAAGGTTTTGTCAAAAAAAACTTGTACAAGTAATATTTTGTTGTAGTTTTTTATATAAGTTTGTGTATATCAGTAAATATAGTAGTTGTAATTGTTCTTTGGCAGTCAGCTTCTGACATTAATATGAGCAAAACAATATATAAAATATATATATTTAAACTAAGTTCTCTAAAAACTATAAAAAAATTGTCGTCCATGTGGGAAAAGTCTTGTTTCTTCACATAGTAGTAAATAATACATACATACTAATTTGCATGCATTGTAATAATAAAACTTTGTGGTAAAATTGTTAAGAGTTAAAGTCGGGTCATGGCTTTGTAGACTCAAGTAACTTGAACATTTCCCCTTTCAAAAAAAATTAAATCCTAAAATAAAAAAGTTAATTTGAATTCTAGACTAATTTTTCTTTTTGGGGGATAATGTGAAATTAAAAAAGTCCGCGAAAGTATATAAGCGTAGGCTTTGGTTATAATAAAATAAAAAACACAGGAGTGTGAAAATGATATTTAAGTGGTGAGTCATCTATTTAAATGTATAAGTAAATATACATGATAATCTACACACCCCTGCTTTTATGTAATGCTGTAAAAACTGTAATAACTATAAAAACCCTAAAAAATATATTTTTAAACCTATTAATAACTGTCGCCTGTCCGTTAAAAAGTCAGTCTTTGGTTAACAATCGCAAATTAATTATAATAAAGTTGTATGGAAGTGGCTACCTTTGTATACAAAAAAATAGTTAATTGTAGTACCTGTAATCAAGTATATATCAGCTGGTGAAAAAGGAAAATTAAAATATATAAATAAAATTGTATATTTTAAGTTAGGTAGGTAGGTAGGTAGTTAGGATGATGTAAAAATTATTTAAAAAAAAGTTGTCCAGGGTTGTCCAATTGCTTGGATAAACCCGTTTTTTTTACAAGAAAGAAAATTTTGAGCATTTCAGTTGTTCCACACGTCGTCCTGTTGTCATTGTATTTGTTTGTTTGTATGTGTTTTGGTGTGTGTTTTTTTTGTCCAAGTCGTCAAGTGTCCTCATAGCTGATTTCACTTATTTTTTTTCATCATGTCACGTAATGATGGCTGTACTATTTTTTTTTAATCCTTCGTTATATTGTTACGTTATGTGTGTTAGTACTGTACTGTAATGACGTTCTATATATATTTTTTTCTGTCTGTTGTATAGTTTTTTTTGTTCATGTGAGTGAAAAAGAGGAGCATCCCAACCAGCAAACTTTTTGATGATAAAATGACCAGAGTCTCTCCAATGATAACAGCGAATGCATTGTGGAACAACAGCGGCATTTGTGGATAGTATATATTTTTTTAGTAGATTCCTGAGATATTCTATTTTGATTTCCCGGTCCAAAAAAAAGTCCCGATCCCAAGTAAAAAAGATCCCTCACAACTTGTAAAAACCTTGCTTTAAATTTGGTTGTCCTCGTTGCGCGAAAAATAAATATAATTAGGAACGAAGAAATTTTTTAAGTAGACCGGTACATCTTGATGATGATGATGAGCCCGAAGAGTTAGAAAGTATAAAAAACAATATAAAGCATCTTAGGATTTAACTTTTTTGACTACTGGCAATCCAATCTGTTAAAAAGAAACAAAAAAATCATTCAACTAATTAGTCCATCATCTGGTTCAAAAATCACCACTAATCGTTCAATAATAATTATGTGTAACAATTTATTTTTTTGAACAAAAAAAAATTCCCTAATAAACTATGCGTTTATGGTCAGTTTAATACAAAAAGCTATATGCCTTGTCTGTTGTGTGTGCCTATTTACCATTTTTATTTTATCATTATGGCTTATCGCTTCGAAAAGAAATAATAAAAAAGGTGAAACTCGTTTTTTTCTGTCATTTAAGTACCTTAAGAGAAATTACTCACTCTTGTTATTATAATAAGAAAGAAAAATTATTAAATGAAATGAACGCCTTTTCTTGCTCTTCTTCACACACCAATTACTCTACACATCACACACCACCTTAAAAGGTATATATCTTATATCTCTTCACACAGGTAGATATAATATCTTCTTGCTTTGTTGAGTTCACAACTTGCATGCATGCCAAAAAAACACTTGTTTTAGCAAAAAAAAATATGCACGTAGTCTGCTTTACCAGCTTTAAAAACACACCTATGCATATAAAGTATGGTAGGTACACAATAAAAAAAAAGTTTTGTGGTAGTGACCTCATTACCTTGGCTAGTAAGAAAGCAGAACAGGAAATCAGTGTATAAAAGCTGTAGAGTGAGTTAAAAAAGTCTGTGTGAACGACCTAAAGTACATAACTACGCATAACACAATGCAAAAGGCAATGCAAACCTTTTTCACTGAAAAGTGGGTGATGGGTCAAATTTCATAGAGAGAGAGAGAGAGAGAGAGATGCATATGTAGTTTGCAATGTGGGGTCGCTAGATCCTGCCTAACCAGATCTACTTTCCACTTTTTTTTAAAGAAAAAAAAAACTTGTCTAGATTTCAAATCCATAGTACCAAAATATAATAATATTTTTTTTTCTATCTAAAAACTTGCTTGAGATGAAATAACTGTACATTGCCCAATTGTACTTTAAAACTAAATCTTGCTTAGATTTACAAATAATATTTCAAGTATTCAAGTTCATGAGTGCTCAGGTGGTGGTGATGATGATGATGATGACTATGATGATGATTATGTTTAAATAGTTTCTCTATCAGAAAAAAAAGTCTCTTTGCTCTTTGGTTACTGGGTCAAATGTATTACGATATGGTTAAGTAAAAATTGAAAAGAAAAAAATAGTTAAGGTGTGAAATATACGTCTGCACGTATTTTTTTGTATTTTATTATGTCTATGTAAAATAAATATCTGAACACTATTTGTACATGTTTTTTTTTTCTCCCGAAAAAGAAATTAAACTGGAGCAAATTAACAAAAAAATAGATAGATAGAAAACACCTCAAAAAAATAGATTAGCTAATATAACGGAAAAGATTTCCAGGTAAGGTCTGGAAAACATGTTGTATGTCTCATGATGCCCCCCTATGATATTTTTTTTATATACATGACAGACTAGCTTTCTCAGTGTGTAGTGAGTGACCTAACTTAATTTATACGTTTTTTTTGAGAAAGGAAGGAGACAATTTCCTTTACATACCTGAATTATTGGTTCTTGTTGTATACATCGTAGAGCTTTTCAATTCCGTTAAGGACCTTCTCGGAAAGGCTGGCAAGGTTGAGGGAACGGTAGGTTCCGTATTGGCTACCAGACCATCCGTAGTCTCCGTATCCGGAGTTCTTGCTCAAGAGTGGGTAGATGACTGGAAATTAAATTTAAATATGAAATGGTGTCATTATACTTATTATGATAATGATTTTCATGGAATGGTCCAATTAAAAATGCATAAATAGATTTTGAAGGTTAATTATTTTTTTGTGGGGGTAATTTACCGGCAGCCAAGGCAAGAAGAACAATGATGGCTCCAAGGGCAAGGAAGAGACCAGTGCTCAAGTCGAAGGAGAGACCGGCGTAGGTGTAACCGTAGGGATCATGACCTCCTGGGTAGGAGTTGTAGTGGTATTGCTGGGAGTATCCGCCACGGTTGGCTTCCTCAGCTCCAGCGGCCTTCACCTCACCTTCCGCCCTCACACCGGCGAGAAGGAGGAAAGCAAAAGGAACAGCTAAAATCACTTGACGAATCATTTTTCTAATATGAATTTTTCTCGAAGGGTGGATATATCCCCAAAATAATGACCTATTTATTTTAAAAAAAGAACAGAAAAAAAGGAAAATTTATTAGCAGTCGAAAATTATGTAATTTCTCCAGGAAAAAAATTAACTATTCACTCTTTCATGGTTTTTTAGCGAAGAAAATTGGCGAAATTCAAGAAAAAGTTGGGGAGTTGGTTTTTTTTCTGTGAAACTTGTTTTGCATTTATTTTCTATGTATTTTTTTCGTCTAAATATCAATTAATTCTCAAGGTTTTTTAAGATTTGAGGTTTTTTTTTGTTGAGTAAAAAAAGGAAAATGATTTTTTATTGCTTCTCTGGACAAATATAATATTGAAGTTGAATACCTTTTTTAATAATATTTCGAAATAAATCTTTAAGACTATTTTATGAATCAATCAAAAAAATGAATGGGAAATCACTATTTTGTAATTTTGGCTTTACATAATATTTTAAATTGAACTTTTCTTCATTTAAAAACAGGGTATTATAGCCTCACTCAAGATTACTTAATGTAATTCAATTGAAATTGCAATTTTATAATTTTATTTTATTTTCACTATCCGCAAACACAAAGAGAAAGTATTGTCCTAGGGAAAGATGAAGATGTACACAAAACAGAAGAAGAAAATAGAACAGCCATGTTAGCTTTTGAATTCTTTTGGCTTTTTTCACAAACTCAAGACGCTCCACAGTCGACTCAAAAACACTCCTTTTTCTTGAATATCGCCATAAATACTTTTTGTTATTTTATCAGCAACAATTTTTAATTTTGCTAAACAATAAACTAAATTCAAAAGAATTAAAGAACACTTCTGAAAAATAATTCGAAGCACTCGTTTTTCAAATGAAAAATTAATTTGGAAAATTTAACTAAATTGAAAAATTAAAAAGGAAACTTTTTAAAAGAAAAAAAAGCACCAATCTAACTAAACTTTTATATTAAAAAATTTCACACTTTTTTCTTCTCTTCAAACCATGATAAATGAAAGAGTAAACAAATTAAAACTAATTTATTATCTAAACACTTCAAAATTCAATTCGTAAATTTTTTTTCAAGGAAACCCGAAAACTTTCCCGAAAAAACAAACACAAATTTAATTTTTTTCAGAAGAATACACAAGCATTCTTTTAGCTCACCTGAGAGAATGGTTTTTCTCTTTGGTGGTGGTGGTGGTTGTGATTACTCGACAATCGAATGCTTTGTGATTCTCTGTGAGGCTCCGAACCATCTCTTTATACCCATGACCCTTCTCCCCTGCAGCCATAGTACTTTCGTCAAAACGCAGCATAAAGGATTTTTCACTTTGCAAAAATCATTACACCAAAAAACGCTCATCCACACATCTCACACATATTTCATACCTTCATCTTTGTTCCTCTTCTTTGAAACAATACAATATACAGCATAACATTTTAATCAACATAAACAGGATAACCATAAAATATAATGTGTGTGTGTAACTTGTACTTGTACTACCAGTCTTTTTTTTGCGATAAATGGTGGCTGTGGTGGTTTGGTTATGGCAAAGTGGTCATATAGCCGCATACACATTCTTTCTTTCTTTTTAAAATTCTTTTTTTTTTCTTTTTTGGCCGAAATCCCCATTCCTCTTTACAGTTTTCCTCTTGTATCACTTACCAAAGTGACCATTTAGAAAAATTGAAAAACCTTTAAAAAAAGGGACCATACAATACTCACTTTGTATACTTTACCTTACCATATCAACGTGTTATTATGATCATCTCTTTATAAACCGGCGTTTTACTCCTCTGCATTCTAACATCGCATCCTACTCATCATCATCATCATCAAATCTCTATACACTTTGCCAACAGGATTAAGACAAAAATTATGTTGGTTATCAGCATCATAACACATTCCACTTTACACACATCACCACATTTTCATTCACCATTCCTACATACAAACATACATACAATTTTTATTTAGTAAGTTAAGGTAAATCTCAATCTATGCTTTTTCTTCCTTAAAACATTTTTTTTTTCAATTCGACCGTCGTCGACCAACACCTTATTTTGCACTTGAACTTACCAAGAAAAAAAAATATGAATGAATTCAAATAAATACATAACATTACAGAGCAGGCTACAGGTACCAAATAACATGTGTAAAATAAATATGCATTTTTCAAAGCAAAAAAAAAAACAAATAAGCACCCAAGCAGGTAAATCATGTTTTCTGCACTATATACACTTATTATACATTGCATACCATAATAGTAACCGCAAACGTATATGAATATTTCTCATGATGATCATAAAAAAATGCACATGTTACTCAAGCAACCATAATATGCTCAAAAAGCACACCACACTCGCACTTTACTTTGTCTAAAGAATATATATCCTTGTGTCTTGTGTGTGCGCTTGAGAGTTTGATCTACATTTCTACTTTTTAAACGGAAGCTTTTGATCATAATATAAAATCAACTCCGGTTCGTTGTGCCTCATATCTTGGTTCGCTCGTCAAGGGTCGGTCGGCGTAAAATGGGAAAGCTTTTTTTTTTACTATAACTGCCTATATTACTACCACAATACATACCATAATTAAAGTATTTTAAAAGGTAAAGCGTAAGCTCAGGTGTTCATGCATTTCTTAACTTGTTATATTTTTTTATGATGAAATTCCTTTAAAATAATAGTAAATGTGATGATATGATATTGATACATGCATATAATTTCATATGAAATGAATCTATGCCACTTGCTATGCAATATTAATGCAAAAGTGCAAAAAAATGCAGGAGTAAAAGGTGTGCTGTTTCACAAAAAAAGTAAATCCTTTAAAAAATTTAATACTTTTTCTCTCTGTAGACCTTATATACAATATATATTTTAATATGCATAATATCTTTGGTTTATAAATTTATAATGTATGTATTGCAACCGTAACGGATGTAAATTTTTGATAGAAAAACTGTCTGTTAATTCAAGAGTAACCAGGTAACAAAAAATATCTATAATATGCGTAGTGTAAGCAATTTAAAAATAAACTAGGATGAAATGAGATTTTTTTGGATTTTTTTTTTTTTTTGATTTTTTTTTTGAATTGGGTGCTGGTGCTGCTGCAAAAATTGATAAATGATTAATTTACCCATACAAAATATTTTTTTATTGGTATAAAATGCAATTTATTTGACTACTTTACTGATACTAGAAGATTTATTGCTAATTTTCAATTTTTTCTAGTTTGGCTAGTAGACCAAAAAGTTGCTAAGGTGATGATGATGCTGATCATGTTCTGTTCTGATCTGATGCAATGGTCATCATGATGATCGATTTCTCCTTTGGGAGAGAAATAAACTGCTAAAAAAAACTTTCCAATTTCCAACCCATCCCATCAGCCTGATGAACAAGATCGTCAATACAAAATTGCAATCTACTAGAAAAAAAAGGTTGCTAGCCTATTAGACGAATAGGAAGAAGAAGGGACGATATCTCTATAAAAATTTCCATTTTTTTTCTTTCAATATAAAATATTTTCAATTCAGAAACCATCATCACGTCCATCCCCACTAACTAAATATTATGATTTTCTATTCATCTAAAAAAATTTAAGGTGACATGGCATCATGGCACGGCAATGGCAACAGCACACACGCGTATTTTCCTGCCTGCATAACAATTTTTTTACGAATGTACGTGTCGTTTTCATTCTTTTTTTACAAAGGAAAATCTAATCATAATCAATCAGCAAACATGTTAGATTGTTAGAAATAAAATAGCAGCTATTTGAAAAAAAAATCTATAATAGTTTTTAGCAGTCAACTTTTTAAAATTATGTAGCTATACATTTCAGATTTCAGCTCAGCTCTCCCCACCTCAATAGCTTTACTTGGTACACAAATTTCATCATTATTTTATTTTAGTTGATTTTTTAAAAATGAAAAATGTGAAAGCAGCAATTAAAAATAGTTAACGAGCCTTAGACACTAGCGAGCTACTAGCGATTTTCATCTATCAGACCAGGTCACTCTTTACTAGCACGCTTCACAGACTGAGTAGTACACCTGGTCATCTTTCTCTAAAAAATACTACAAAATTTTTTGCACTTTATAAAACACTGTTGGTTATCAGGATTGAACATCGGCAAGATTATAATCCTGTTTTTATTTCATTCCTTAAAAAAAAACTTTTCAATGTTAAGTAAGTTATAGAAGAAAACCCAGCAGCCGAGCCTTACTATCTTATAGTCTAAATCTATTAAACAGGTAGATAGAGTGAGTAAAATAGGATGAATATGAGGCCCGGCTTTTTAATAATTTTAAAACTGGGTGCTGCTCAGCTACTGCAGATGCAGAGATGCACAAGTGTTTGGTCTTTTCACCTTACAAGATATTTTTTTTTTTATTCTACAAGACAAGGAGAGAGGTACAAGGATGTTTTAATCTTTTTTCTAGGTTAACAAGATGGTTTAAATGAAATCAGCTAAAAAGAAATTCCTTAAAATTCCAAATACTACCAAAAGCCAAAAAAACACCCACCAAACCAGTGAAATTCTTTGGCAAAAAAGTTGCGTTCGTGTGTAGCAAGTTAAGCGGGTGGTGCAGGTAAAAAAATGCGGTTTAGAACGGCAGCGGTCAAGAAAAATAAAGAGGCCTCTTGTTTTACAAGGATAAGGTTTCTTCAATAAAATATTATGTTATATAGTTTTTTTAGTTAAGGTCATCCATTTCAATATTGGTATTATAGAGAAGCATTATAGGTAAATTACTATGTATTCATATTTGTCTGCATGATAATGATGTCTGAGCACAGGGCTGACTTTTTCAGGATAATCAAAATGGTCTACTGATTTTTATATTTCACTTTGTATTTTTTTACGAACTTTGAAACACTATGAAATTTTTTAAAGAAAAAAAAATATTAACACTTTTGACAAACGACAGTGAAAATTATTAACACGCTGAGTGGCACTCTCTAAAATAAACGCTATAAAAGGTTGTAAAATAGCTATAAAATGTTTTGAGTTAGGTTAGGGACGATGACGATGACGACTTGACAATGAAATTTCCGTTTTAACTTTTTTTAGGAAGCATTAAAAAAATCTGCATAACTAACTGGTGTAGTACATTTAAAAATCCATTTAGTTAATTTTAAGGCTTAAAACCACAAAAAAAATTGAGTGTGTTTTAAGCTATTATTCATGGTTACCAGAATAAAAAGCGCATGCATATGCGCTTAAAATTCCTTAAGCATTTAGGGAAAGATGAAGATGATGACAAAATAAAAGTACACTTTGATGATAGCAATAACAATTTTAATACTTTTACACTTGTCACCAAACCATAATCACAATTACATTTTAAACTGCTCTACATTTTAACATTTTTTCTCCCTTCTAACAAGCTATTATGGTTTTATGTGCGGTTTGGTTTGGTTTTACAAATGAGTTTAAAAATAAAAAGGTGTGGCATGCCATATAAAAATGATTTTTTAAAACCTTTAATTAAACTAAACAGCAAATTATACTGAACTAAAGTCAAAATACATATAAAACTTCCCTTCCTTCAAAATAAAAACATTCGTGCAAACATTTAAAATTTTTTTTTTTGACAAACAACAGAAATTAGAGAAAAAAAGTGAAAAAAAATTATAAATTGTTTTGTTACCTCTTCTCTATTTTGTTGATATACTTTACTTTACATTTTTGCACGCTATATAATTTTAAGTTGGTCAAAAAACTATTTTGTTTTTCATCTTGTATTCTTTTTTCTCATTTGAAATAAATTTTCTTTTTTTTATACAATGGATGAACATTGAAAATGGTTATTATCATCATCATCATTAGCATCTTGATGAGTGTATGTATAAACATAACCACATATTATATTCCCTTTTTATTTGGGTGATAAAACGTTTCATGTTTCATACATCAAGAATGGCGGAAAGTAAAACACAAAAAAAATTGTTTCATACAATTTCTGTGTTTTGTTTGTGAAAAAAAACTCACACACAAATAATGATGATCATAATGATCATGTTGATAAGTATATATGTGTTGTTCCTATATGTTTTTTCAAGTGTCCAACAAAATAAAGAGGGCGATCGCCGTTTGCAAAAAAAATAAGGGCAGTAGTGAAAAAATGACCGTAGCATATAGCACCACTAAACGAAACCAAAAATGCATTGTAAAAATCAAGTGTGGTTGGTAAATTGGATGGTGATGATGGTGGTGGTATGGCGGTGGTGGGTTCAATTCCATACCAAGAAAAACGAAAAGAAGACCAAGACTACTCATCTCTCTGTTTTTTTAAAGCCAAGCCAAGAATTTTTCAAAGAATTATTGCTATCTGACGTACATATCAGTTTTGGCATGGCATATATACTTGTGTATTGTATTTAGCTTACACGTTCATTGTTTTGAAACAATCAAAATATGAAGATCTGTTTCATTGGTATGTTTGCTCTGGTTTGGTTTGGTTTGCCGAAAAAAGAAGAATGGACCTAAATATTTTTTTTGGTTGGTTTTGTTTGGTCCATATGTATAAATTAATTTTTACTGTTTTTTCTACATTTTCTTATTATTTCTGTTCCAATTGTTAAAGTAAAAAGGGAAGGATCCAGAGGAGGATAAGTGTTTAAAAAAATATATGCAGGGCAACAAGTCGAAAACACAATTTTGTTTACTTACTTTTTTTACGCAGATTCATTTTACTTTCGAAAATATTTTAAAATGACAATTGTTAATGGAAAATTAATTCAAATCAGAATTTCAAATGTGGTTAGCTTGGCGTAAATGCTAAACTATAAAGCGATTAGTTGTACTAGCCATGTTTTTATTTTATCGGGGCACAAAAAATCATAAAAAAATGGATGAGGAAGCACAAAGCCATAATGCTATGCTTTATTTACGACAATAATTTGTAAACTTTTTATTATTATAATTTTAAAGTATTCGTCTTCTTTTTTTCCAAATGTTTTGCAGGCGTATCAACAAATTTCGTAATTTAATAAATCACCAGATAAAAAAATTTAATATTCATTTCTGATTCTGATTCAGTTCATTCATCTGTTTAAAAAAAAGCTGCTATCATGGGAAACTTTCATTTTAGTACTTTTTCAAATTTATTTACTTGTTTTTAAACAAAAATCTACCAATAAAATACGTGGTGTGGGAATTATAATAGTATGAATAATATTACAATTTTTTTCTGTAAAAACACAAAAACTACACACTTTTTTATTAAAAACATAATGTGTTCAGTGTTCATGTTTAAAATATTTTAAAATGTCATTTCTTTTCATTTTCCTTTAAGCTTACTACAAACTTTGTAGTTTAAAATTTAGTGTAGTAATCAATTTGACAGACAGACAGAAAGAGATAAAGGCCATTTCCCCCATCCATTCACCAACCACCTTTTATTTTACTACCAAAACAAATTTCATTCACAAAATCTTTATCATAGTAACAAGCCAGTCACCATAGTCATCATCTTACAATACAACAGAAAGTTGTAAAAAAATTATACAAATTTGTGCGTGCTGTACTCTATACTGCACAAGTATACAAGGTAATATTAAAACAAGTGCAGAGAGTGCAGTATCGTATTGCATATCGTATCATACAGATCAGTTCACAGTCAACATTATTGTTATCATCATCATTTACTTCAAATCACACAACCAACAGACAGACATAGGTTCCTTCTCTGAAAAATAAAAGATAACCAAAAAAAAACCTATTTCCAGAAATTATTTCCTTTATATATTTTTTTTTAAATCTACAATTATTATTACAATTCATCATTTTTAATATTAAACGACAATTTAATTAATGTTGACTATTTATTTGGTATAAAGCCAAAAAAAATTGTTATGCATTTGTGTTTTCCTCTTCTTGTTATTGCGCTGAGCAGGTATTTTGTTTTTACTCTTGTTACACATTCAAAAAAAATTACATTTGATAATGATAATATTTCTACTAGTCTATAGTCTATATAAATTATTATGATGATGAGAGAAAATCAACATTGAAAGAAAGTTAAAAAAAGACACTGCACTCACTCCTCTGCACTGACATTGACATTGATTATTATAGTAAATCATGTGATATAATCGGCATGTGCCTTTTTTATCTTTTACAAGTTGCAAAAAAATAACTAGTCTGCTTCTGCCTGCATTACTTTACACGCATACAAAATAAAATAAACGTCTACTTCTTTTATTTACATTTTGCGTGTGAAAATCCACTGATGATGATGATGGCGATGATCAAAACAGATAAACAATGTGTGCATTTTTTTGTATCAATATATACCTAATATACTTTATTCAAAGGAAAGTAATGCACTGACGTGAGTTAAAAACTTCCTTTTTTATATTTTTATACAAGAAACAGGTGCATATTCAAACATGCATGCAATATGCATGCAATTTTTTTTAGTTAAACTTTTTGTTTTCTTTAAAGAATTTCCTAAAAATAAAAGCTATAATTTATTAACAGTATTTACTTCCTACACAAAAACAAACATAAATACCAAAAAAAAATTTTTTTGAATGGGGCAAAGTGAAACACAAAAATTTCAAGCTTTTAAAACTTACACCACCACCCGACTTTGTCTTTATATCCGTATCCTTTTGTCCTAAATGCAAATAATTTAAAAAATGAAATCTAAGTTGAATCAAAAAATTTAAGCTACTGGTTTAGTTGACTTTGATCCTTTTTGGTGCATCATGTCCTATCAGATCGTCATTATCATCATCTTCATCATCATCACCTTTTAAATTTTATAGAGTTAAAAGTTTTGATATAGGTAGTGTGGGTGATATGAGATGAGCTTGAGCTTAAGCTGAGCTGCAAGACTACTCAAAAGAAAAAAAAAGTACCGCTAGAGATCATCTCACAGGATTATTTACAACTTTTGCTAAGATGAAGATGAGATGATGATGCATCTTGAAACTTGATGCAAATTACGTTATATATATTTTTTACTCCACCTTTTCATTACAAAATATTAGCTTATTCATGTCGTAGCAACCAATAATAATACCACTTTAAACTTTGAACAAATTCATTAATTTAATAATAAAATACCATTACTGTCCATTCTAATAGGTAGACAGAGAGAATGTTGGTGTTGGTGCTGAAGAATCTGTGTCGGCGGTGATGACGATGACGGTGGTGGTGGTCGAGTGCAGGTCCTTCCTTGAACCAACTCCGCACATTGTATATTTTTTCATGAATAAATTAAACAACTTATGAACCTCAGCCAAAAACTGACAATTCTAAACCACATCTTTCTTCTTCTTCGGATGAACTTACATTTTTAAAAGAATTTTCAACAATGTATGTAGTATGTCCTTCATTTCATTCCATTGAACAAAAAAAAAATCCATTTAAAATAAAATTTTACAAATATTTTCGCACATGATGAAGATGAATAATATATTTTGTGACGTTTCAATATATACCTATCCTACACTGTAGGTGAATATAATAATATGACATGACATGCTAATTGGCCATATATTCAGGTGATGATGATCATGATGATGATAGACCGGGTAACAAAACGACAATAACAGGACTTTAAAAAACAAGATCATGATTATGATCCGCACAGATCCCTGTTTAGTAAAGCATACATAAAAGTGACATAATAATTGTTTTTCTATGATTCATATTTTTTTCCTGTGAAAAAAGCCAACAAAGTTATTTTGTAAATCATTTTAATACATCAATGAATACCAAATAAATATACAATTATAAGAGGTCAAGTTCACTGAAGGTTGCAAAAGCTTTTTCATTGTAAAGCTGTAAGGATGACGATCACGGCGAATAGTTAGGTCAAAAAAGTGCCAAGATAATTTAGCGTGTTTTAGCACCACCACCAGTTTTACTCGTCGTCATCGTCGGAGTAACCAGTCATCTTTTTTACATCATTACGCATTATGATGACTGTGTTTGATAATGAACAAGTTCAGAAGAAAAAAGTTGGTAGGCTGGCTTTCGTTATTTGGCTTTGAATATAACAAGTCAAGAGACATGCTGCTGATGACTAAAAAAAAGTAAGAAAGTTTTAAAAAATCAATAGAATACGTAATGGTTATTGTGTTTTTACGTAAAAAACGTCTATTTCGATTTATTTTTAAGTTTTTTCCATTCGGTTTTTTGTCCCTTAATCAACCAATATCATGTCGCTGTCATCCTTGTTGTTGTTCATGTTTACTGAGTCCTACGTTGATTTCGTTAGACAGATATATTTTATTACTGGATGAAAACGGAAGAAGGTGCCATTCAGAATACGAAATTAAGTTATGGATGAAATGAAACGTGCTAAAGCTTTTCGATGTGAAGCTTATCCATTTTTTTATTTATAGGTTTTCAAGGATACATCTTTTTCTGCGTCGTTTTTCAACAAATAGTGTTGATACCTTGACAATTTGACACTTTCTTTCCCTTTTTGTAAATATTTTCGATAACAATAAGTCATAAATTTTATGATTAGAAGAAGAGTTCCTTTCAGATTTTTTTTCTTAGGTATAACCTTGGCGAAAATATTTTTTCATGCAACATAACAAACACATCATCTCACCACTCACCACCTTCTACTTTTTTACCGGATTTTTTTATCTGATCGTTCATTCTACCTTGGCGAAAGCCAAGCCAGCAAAAAAAAAGAAGAAGAAAGATAGGTAGTTGTTGGATATTTCTTTTTTGGTGAAGGAATGTAAGCTTTAACCTACTTTTTCCAATTTCACTGATGCATGTACAAAATATGATGATGATGCCCAAGCCCAAATGCCCAACATCCTTATTTTCCAATCCATGGCTTCGTTTTTAAGCCTAAAAAGCCTCAATTTTATTTCAAATATATAAAAAAAGTAAATTTTATATGTGTGCATACGCATGTTATACTTAATATTGATAAGTAAATTATAATGCATTTTATGTGCTAGGAACATCTCAAATATCTTGTTTAGCAACTTGTTCTCTAGTTCAGTATTCAACGTCATGGCTACTTTGAAAAACGATACAAGACACAAAATAAAATTTATTTTACTTTTTTTGGGTTGCATTTCTCAATTTTATTACTTGGATTTGGGTTTCATTTGTGTGCAATTTTCAACCTATTCAATTCAACTGTATATTATGGTAAACGTATTAAGCTAAGCATCCCTTACCCATCCCATCTTGTTATATAAATACCGCAATTCAATTTTTTTAAACCAAATTTGCTTAGTTAGAATTTACAATAAAAACGTGTTTTCTATAAAAATTCAAACAATTTTGCTCCTTCCTTAGCAAATTTTCAAATGTGCATATAGTTTGAATCCTTTTTCGGGAAAATTGGTTGAATTCTTAAATTCTTACGAGAAAAAATACCTTTTGCATAATACCTTTGTAAAGGGATCATTTCAAGCTGCAAGCTACCCTTTTTTTTAAATAGAAGCTTATTAAGATGAAATTCCTCATGATTTTAATTAAGGTAGTCATACAGGTCGTAGTCCTCTATGAAATTCTCATAAAACGTTCTCAAAATATTTTTCAATGATTATCCCATATTTATAGTCATTTAACTGGCTACACAGCAATTTTTTTACAGGCACATCAGAATAAATTGAATTCCAAAAATATCTTGAAACTTGAAACAATTCAATTTGTTTTCCAGTGAAAATTCCTAACCCACAAAAACTTCAACATTTTTTCTTAAATTGGTGAAAAATCCGTTTTAAGTTAAAAATTAGCATATATATTTTTTTTAAAGTTTAGCCTGTTTGTACACTGTACAGTAATTTGTGTAAGTAAATTGCTAATATATACTTATACACTACACCCAGTTGGTATTATCTTTCATGTAGGACAAAAAGGTTGCGAAATTAGCATGTTATTTTTTTAAAGGGGAAAAAAAGTCAAGTGTGGCAAAAACAAGTAAAAAAAAGTAATCTAGCAGTGCCGTGGTCCTCTCTCGGTCGGTCTGTTGGTCGTCGGTTTGGTCCTAATAAAAAAACTGAAACTGGTATTTTTGCTGTTGGTGGTGGGACGAGGACGTTTTTTACTGTTGCAAGGTTTTTCCTACACGTTTTACATGACAGGACAGGATCGTTCGATTTTCAGCGGATAAACGGCACGAAATAAGCAGATATACCTGCATAAAAGCAGATGAGTACACACACCAAAAAATATGATGATGATGACGATGATGAAAAATGCCGTTGCTTGATCGCCTTCTCCTGTTTAAAAAGCAGCGGCAGCAGCAGTGCAGGTAAAGCTGACTCAAAATCATGATCTGTTTGACACAAAACAATGCTTGCTGAGTAAAATGAAAATGCTGACCGGTAGGTAGGACACAGGAGAGGGACAGGTAAGAAAAAAAAACAGGCAGATAAATGATTAACTTTTAGTTGAAAAACGACAGTAGAGAAAAACCAGGCCAACGAAGAAAATTCTTTTGGACCGATGATAACAACGCAGATATCAAACTCGCTGTTCAAAAACGTTGGCTTGGCGTCCGTCGAAGTCGAAATCAAGTCAAGTCAGCAGTACAGTGAAACAGACAGAGATAAAAATTAACTGCTTTCCTAATTCAATTGAAATAAACTGGTGTGATGAGTGAGATGCTGAATTATTTCCCTTCATTCAAGTGTAAAATTAACAAAAAAAATCCGCTGTTAATTTGCATACATTTCAAAACCAATAATTTTGGTCGTTTTTATCAAGTTTAACCTACAATTCCTCAAATCTTTAAATGAATACCTTATTTTTTTATTTCTGTTTGCTTTTAAAATCGCCTTTGCAAAAATGAAACGCATACTTTTTTTTGATTTTCTTTACATTTTTCTTAAAGATCCGTCTTCTCCACATGATTAACTTTTTATGCTTTAACTGCACACAAATTTTAAGATGTATGCCATGAGACATGAGGCACCGCTGAGCTGATTTGTATACATTTTTTTAGGTGTGGGCCGACCTTGGCAACTATTCACAAAATCTGTGCAAAGTCCAAATCCATAATAAATACCAGGGTAACGGTGCAATAAAATATAAAAATGCAGTGGTTTAAATCTTAACACTTAAAAAAAATCAAATATGGTGCAGCAGTTTACCAGCTTAAAAAAAGTTACATTGCCATATAATCACATCACCTTGTCGCCATGTTTGAAAGTTGAATTGAAACGTGTTGGATTTAAAATAAAAAATTGTTCCCCTTACCTTCTTATTTTTACATGCACGCATTTCACTGAAACAATGCGTTTCAAATACGTTTGTACACATAAACCAAAACCAAACCAGGAAGTCCATTTTTGTCAAATTTTCATTCATTCATTCAATTTCAAAACACGACGATAAATGATACAATGACAAATGCACACTTGTACCACTGTCGTTCTACATGTTTTACAAAAAAAAAAACACCGACAAAGCAGAGAAAAAGCTTGATGATTTTCGCCAGAAGCATACAACACAGCATACTAATTCAGCGTTAAAAAGTGGGCCATTCTTCTCCATTCTCCACCACCAGACCAGCGGCAAATGAACAATAAAAATACGTTAATAAAAAAAGCCGTGAAAACAAAAAGTGGACTTTTGCCATGAAAAAAAAATTAGTCGGTTTGGATGATGATGATGATGATACCACACCACTGACTAAAACAATTAAAAAATATACATCCCATTTTCACACTTTTTTCTCGGCAAATTCGGCAAGACAAGTGTAAGTTGCACAATAGCACACTGTAATGTGCAATGCATAAATTGCATTCCTTTGACTTGACTGTAGCGACTTATTGCAAAGCTATGTTAGTATGTTGTGTTTTTAATTTTTATAAAAAAAAACAATCGTGATAAGTTTACCATGTTATGTGAGAATGGTCATTATGACTATGACTGTCTTAACAATTGATAATGTGCAGAATGTAGTAAATTTTAGCTTCTCAAACCGAGACGACCGACGACGGAGACACAAAGTCAGAAGAAAGGAATAAAAAAATGTTAGTTTTGCTTTTAAAATTGCAGGTAGTTTAGCAAGTTGAATGAGTGAGGTATTCGTGTCGGGCCGTACTTCCTCCGCGAGCATTCATAATAGTATGTCAGGATGATGATGATCATGATGATGTGACGTGAGTAGTGTGCGATGCGATGCAATTCATAATTCACCTTCACTGTCATTTTTATTCTTCCTTTTTTTCTCTTTGCTCCAATTAATTATTGTAAGGAGAAATAAAAAAGTAGCTCAATTGATTTTCATTTCAAAACACTACAAAAAAATGGTATTTTTTAGTCTTTAAAAAAAATTGTCAGCTTTACTGGAGCACCACTTGCACTTCATAATCCTCTGCATTTAAAATTGTATTAATGGGGTAATATGATAAATTACTTTTTTTCTACTACTTTTCATTTTCCGTACGCCTTCAAGTTCAGCAAAGTATTTCCGGTTAGTAGGCAAGTGATACTTTTTGCTTTTTTTTCGTTTTTACGCACGCATGCATATTTTTATTGCATTGCATACTCATTTGTCTTCTTTTTTTGTAAAGTGGTTTGCTAAATAAGCCATAAGCGTTCACTTTTAAAATGTTTTTAAACCAAACTAAACCACAATAATAAAAAATTATGCCCGTGACTTGACTTGACTGACGTGATATTTATCTGATATGCTGAACGTTCATCAAGTTTAGTTTAAAAACAGTAATTAATTGTAGTACATAGTAATTAGGTGGATACATGCCATAATATGTAGAACACTGTCACTCCGTAAAAAATCGTAATCTGTAAAAACAAGTGAAACAATTTAAATGGCAAATAAATCAGACACAATTAAAAAACAAAGTTACCATTTTAAAAGTTAACATTTTAAATTTTAAATTAAATGAAATGCAATCCACAGACAACAACCACCTGTTATTTTGCAGATATCTTATCATTAGCAATATATTAATATCTGAGCTCTCTTTCGATTTTTCAATATGCATTTTTTTGTGTAATTTATCATAATCATAATCGTAATATCCGGTGTAAACTTGCACTTAATAAGCCTCAGAAAAAATATACATTAAAAACGTACACCGCACCGTAATCATTCTTACTTTTCCTTCTCATACATATTTTTTATACTTTGTCATCATAATTTATTGCCGGTTTCCATGACAGTTCTTGTCTTCGTCATCATCATCACAGTTCCCTTTAAGAAACTGAAACACACACGCAAAGGAAGTATTTAAGACACGCATAAAGCCTTTCTAGCTGTTTTGTCCTTGAATGAAAATGCACCTTTTAAGCTGTTGTTTTCTTCTTCTTTTACGTTTCACTTGTCTCTTTGAAAATAATCACATGATCATTATTATTTTCACTTGCCATCTGAGTACTGACTTGACTGAATACTTTTATTTATCGCCAACTTCTCTCTTCATTCAATTTAAATTACTTTATTACTTTGCTCATTTGCAGGAAAGGATAATGACGCGTAAACTTTTCATCTTTACTGCATGCAATACAATTCAATACTCTTCAATAAATATAACATAAACATTTACAACTTTGTTTATTCATTTTAAATGCTAAATAAAATGTACACTTTACCAAATAAAGTATGTGTACAGTGTTACTAACCGCTAAACTGCTTATTTGGTGTGTAAAATGACATCTTGCTTTTTTTTAAATAAATTTAATTAGGGCAGCTCAGGCTCAGCTCAGTAATGCTTGCATAAAAAATTAAATATCTCAAACAATTTTACTTTCAAATATAAGCCATTCATTAAAAAAGAGAGGATTATTATCACACGTTAAAATCTCTAACTCTGATGAAGCGTGTTTTTTTTTCTTTCATTTCAATTAAATGAGTACGCATGACTATGACACATGAGTCATTAGGAAGAAAGAAGGAAGGAAAAAAAATCTATTCTTTTTTTATTGTTCCTTGTTTATTTTTTTATTCCCCGAATGACTTACTTTTCTTTCAGTACACAGCCTACACATCAACCAACCACCATACCAACCACGAAGAAGACCAAAAGGCGAGGCTTTTCTCTTTCTTAAGCATATTTTTTACTTGTATTTCATTTCATCTTTCGTTTCATACAGATTCTTTAAGCATCAGCATTAGTCACGCTGATAATTTTTTTTTTCTTGATGAGTACACCTGCACTTCTGCTCGCACAGTTTATTGCGTTTTTTATGCAGAGTGACAATAAACAAAGTAGTTTAACTTAAAATATGATATTTTTTTATGAAGATTTTAAATTTTAAAAGGATTTAGGGGTAAAAAGTACTTTTGAATGGAATTTTTTAGGCATGTATGAATGTGGGTAGAATTTATGACTTTCCCTCTGGTCTGGTGTCTCGACGTCAAAAGAGATGTGCTGCGGTTTTCTCTTTAAAGAAATAAATGTAAAGAGATGCGTAATCTGTAATCGTCTTCAGGGATGAATGATAAAAGTGAAAAAGTGTAAATTGGAAAGGAAGTTATTTGACCGACATAAATTTACATTTTTAAGTTTAAAGTTTTACAGCAAAAAATATTAGTAAAGCTATAAAAGCGGTGGTGGTGGTTTTAAGGGAGCATTCATAAAACACTTGGTATTTTTTTATACAAAATCCGTACTCCGGAATTCATTCAAATTTATATCTCGACATTTATCTTTTCTTTGAAAAAAAAACAAGCCAAACCACAGAAATACGTTTACTCAAGAAAAAAATCTTCATATTTTTTGTTGTTGAAAAGCAGCCTATTTTGTGGATTGGATTAAGTTGTAAAAATGTTGAACGTTTTCAATTTCATTTTTCTTAAAAGATGAAGACATAAAGTATGCGAGATGCATAAAGATGCTTTTTAAAAAGCAATCTTATTTTTTGAAACCAAAAATTGTTTTACGTTTTTATAACAAACTAACCTTGTTTTTGCAAAGCTTTTAAAGTTTGTCTGTGGTCAGCTTTTGCGGATACGAAAAAAAATAATAATCTGTGCACTCACTCAATTTTGTCATCTAAATATTTAGACATGTTCGTTCATTTTCGTTAATAAAAATAACGACGCATTGAATTAAAAAAAACATTTTTGGTGAATAAACAAATTGTCATTAGCCAATCATCAGTAATCTAATAATACGATTTATTTAATTTAACAGCTTTACTTTATAAAATTACCCAAAAAAATCGTGCATTTCGATTAGATTTTGTTTAGAAACTTTCGAGATTTTCTACAAAAATCCTACCTGTTATACACTACATCACGTCCAAATTACAAAAAAAAAATATATTGAACATGCTAAAAATTTCACCATTAATTTCTAACTAATTAGTAAAACTAACAAATATCAAGAAAATCTCTACATTTTACACAGTTGACGATTACATAATAACAGTTCAGTTTAAAAAAGTCCAATAAACGTGTAATGTAAACTTTCTTAATAAAAATCCCTACAATCCTTTCAGCAAAATCAAAAAAATATGTACAAAGGGAGAAACGTACTCTAACGATTATCTAATCAAAATGACGACGACCTGATGACACATTCGTCAAGTCAATTCAAGTCAAGCTATTCGTCAAGTTAAGGTACTCTACTTGCTTCATGAATGACTTGCCAACTTATTTAACCATATTAGCAAATAAACAACAGATAAAATGTTGAGATATTCAATTCATTCTTCAAAATAAAAATAAAAAACACAATAGTTTTATAGCTTCTATTACGCTTATATTTTTTCATAATGATTTTCAAAATCATCTTATTATTTCGCCGCTGCTACAAAATAAAAAATCTATCGCATCCCATATCGCATCTCGTCAAGTTTTTTTTAAAGTCAAGTCAAGTGAAAGCTTGCATTTGTTGCAGTTTTGTGTTCTGGTGTAAAATTAATGAGCTAGTCTGGTGGTAACACAATAGAAATATGAACTTGAGGGCAATCCGATGATCAATTGAAGAGCATTAAGTCAAGTCAAGTGAAGCCAAAGCTAAACCAAATTTTGTACGAAACCACGTGCAAAAAAAACAAGAATTGTTCATCAACTTCTCATGTTGATATACTCACTTCACTCTCTAAATCATTAAAAGCCTTAAAGCATTTTTATCTTGTGATTTTTATACAACTTGTTGAAACAATTAACTATTTTAAATATAATTTTAAATAGTTATATATTTTTTTCAGTGTAAAGCCTTTAAAATTGCAAAGATGTCATGACAAGTCAAGTGAAGCCAGACGCATTGCATCGCATAAATATTTTTTTAAAGCAAGTTAAGAGCAATGACATCAACATCAACACCAACCCATCATGTTATGCTGTAGGCCCATTCATTTTTCTGGCTTGGTTTGGCTGTTGATGCACTTTAATGAAAGTTGTTAACTTGCAAGTTGTAAATTTTGCAGGAGCAGCATTGAAAATTGCAATTTTTGATTATGGTTGCATAAGTCATTTATATTTATTCAACTTAAAAATATGCTACTAATTGTAACATTTTTAATTGATTGAAAATATACACTTGACAATTTTAAAAATATTTAAAATTCGCTTTCTTGAATAATTTCACTGTGACAGGTGAATAGTCTGTTTGAAATGTAATCTCATGCGGCCACTTGTGGTTTTTTTTAAACCCAGAGACATTTTCTGCCTCATTTTCCCCTGAAACACTTGAATTGAAGAATTGAAGACAAAGTGGGTAAAAACTGGTAGAAAAATCTACCACCACTAACCTAAATCCAATCTACATTACAACAAATTATCTTTTACAAATCTTGTATCTATTCAGTCAGATAGCAGATTAGTACGTTATTTTTTTGTATGTGCATTCATTTATGACGGCAATGTGCATTTATGGTTGATGGTCAGCAGTGAAACCAATTTTCCTGCGTTCCCCCTTCTTAAAATATTTTGTACTACTGTCCCACTGCACTAGTCTTTGCAAAATTTTGCTAAGTTGATTATCTGATGAACTAATTTAATTTTTTCTTAAATTTTAATCAACCATTTGTGTAATCATGTTGAATTGATGAATTCACAATTGGTTGAGTGATTAGGAAAATTGTTTAAAGCTACTTGAAAATTTGCTGCTAAGCTAGTAAGCTAGTGTAAAGCTGCAATGCAACTCAATGAACCTAACTTATATTTACTTTTGAAGATGAAATAGGTACACAAGATGTATTAATACTATGAATTTGTACAAGACTAGTGTATAATTTAAAAATACATTGTTTTAGTACATCTCTCTGTTTTACTAGTAATTTATATGCATCCTTGCGGTTTTTAGTGATACGCATGAGTAAATGACATTGTTACAATTAGGCATACATTCTTAATTAACTTGATGTATTAAAGTACATTTAAATGGGTGCATTGTGCATCTAAATGGATTTTATAGATTTTAGCTGTTTATATTTTTAGAATAAAAAAAGTTCGCAAAAATATTTGAATTAAATTGAAACAATTTATTTTCAAGTTTACCCATTCACAAACTTAGGTAGTTTTAAGTTTAAGTCTAATAATTATCTTTAAAAAATACTATTATTTCTAACACGATTTTAAATTGTGGTGGTTTTAATATCTAAATAAATTATATTTTTAGGTATAAATACCTACACATTTAAGTAAGCAGTTAAAACAAAAAAAAGCCAGCAAGCTATTTAAAAGATTTTGACCTCTTCGCAAAAAAATTGTCGACCGACGACAATTAAAAATGATGTAATTCTAAAAAGCGTTTACATAATAATTCCTTCTCTTTCTAACTTTCTCTTAAACAACAGCTCCGAAATATTTAACATGTTTTATAACTTTTAAATCAATAGTACACATTTTTTTTCTACTATTTTACAATTTTAAAAGTCATTTAAATTTTTTTATCTGAATAAACTAGCTATAAAGACGGCGGTGGTGGTGGCAGTGCACTCTGCGTACTCTAATAAATAGTAAAGTTCGTTGACATCCATTTAAAGTCTACCTACCAACACCCCACTAAAAAAAATTCAAGTGACAAGTTCATCTTACAACTCATAGCAAAAAGGTACATCACACAGTTAACCTTATCGTTTATAAAAAATATAAATGAATTCGTTCACAAATTATTACAAATGTTACCTTAGAGCAAGTTCCTTGCTCTCTCTCTTTAAAAATCTATCATCTTCCGCTTTACATTTACACGTAACCGTAGCGACAGCCCTAAACTGACGTCACTCTTTTTTTCTTAAACTTTATTAACTATTTTCATATGAATCATCATCCTCAATTATTATCAAAGAGAGGTACTTTGAAAAAAATCAAACAAGTTACATTGCTTGTGCAACAACCCAAGAGAGCCTTTTGCATTTATTGGAATTTTTGTGTAGAAAGTGGTCAGTCAGTCAGTCTAACTGACTGACTCTTGCTTGACTCTCTTGACTAATGTTACATTTTTACAAGATATTTTATAACATTAAATCAAAACATTATTAGTATACCCCTTTAAAGTCCCCACACAGACCAGACCAGACATTGAGGTAGACGGATCTTCTTTTTTTTCATCTTAATGGTCATGATCACAAGATACCCAAAAAATGAATGAAGAATGAACTATCTTTCTTTCTTTCAAAAAAAATTTCATATTTCCTTCTTTGGTCTTTATCAGCTTTGTAATAAAGGGAAAGGTTAAGGCTTAGCTGCTTGTTATGTTATGGTACTAAATTGTATTGACAATTAATTATATTTATATTACCAAAGAAGAAAAGAGGTTTTAATTTCACTTTTTACTTTGCAAAAGCTTAGCCTTTTCCCTGCAAAAAAGAACATAAGCATCCGTTAATTTACATCCGTTTTAAACTGTCAGTGTCAAAAAAATATATAGTAAGGCTTTAAGCTTATTAGCTTTAGTCATAAATTTTTGCACCAAAAGTCAACCATAGCTTTACACAGAAAGAAGCCTTAAGCAAATTTTTTACATCCGGTTCCTTTAAGGCAGCTTTACTGAAATAAAAATTGGGCTGAACTGAACCCAAACCCATTGTTTAACATTTTCATTCATACTTTTTCATTGTCTTCTTGACTTTCAATTTTTTTTTGCTTAAGCATTTTTTCAGCTTTACTTATGACTTATCTTTTTTTTCGTTGTCTTTAGGCTTAAAATTATTACTTTATTTAAGCCATGATGTCATTCATGCGCTCTGACTGTGAGTCCCACTTAAAAAAAAAGTTTAACTCCACCTGTTGCACATTTTGCAGTTCATTAAAAAATCAGCTTAATAACTGCATAAAATATTTTTACTTGTTCCGATTTAACTCCTTTTTAACCTTATGCTTGTACAAAATGATTTGACCTAGTCTTTTCTTTTGTAATTTTTCCACTCATCTTGACAAAATACATTGTACGTACATGGCTATTTTAATAGTTTAACCCTTTTTAACTGGTACGTGTACAAAGTTACAACAATCCCGTTTTTTTACAAACAGATATTTCTGGTGTTATCATCACAATGACCAAAAAATTACATATGAAGGCGGGGGTACACAACCCAAATAAATATACGCGAAGAAAAAAAAAACTACCGTATTGACTACGCAGTAGTAAGTAAAATAGGAAAACCAGCCTAATAATTTTCTGCATTGAAAATTATTTCTTTTGTAACCGGTTTTTTATTTTGTTTTATTTCGAGGAGAGGTCGATCCTTAAACCACCCGGCCCGGGTACTTTTCATTCTTAATAAACTCATTTTGCCAAGACGCTAAAGAAGCAGGAAAAAAATTGACTGTTAACTTGTTCGAGAGTGAATTGGATTGAAATCATTCAATAATTCTGTGACGAAGACGAAGAAATTATCTATTTTCAAAAATAATAATTTGGGATGAATTGAAAATAGCAATTTAAAAAATATTTCATTTATAATTTTGAAAAATAGAGTGAAATTGTCATGTCAAGTCAAACAGTCAACCTAGTGCACTGCGCACTTTACTCCACCCAAAAAAATATTGAAACCGAACCAAAATCCCAAAATCTTGGGTCACCCATACTATTTCACAATTCAGTAAAGTGGAAGATATTTTTTTTGGACATCTGCCAGAAAGTATGATCTTTTCGTCTTCTTGAAGAAAACAATTGTTTACCGAGTTTGTTTTGTGTGAAACACGTTACCTGATTGTTACTGAAGATGAGGTCGGCCGAAGACGAAGGAGGAATGCAGAAATGAGACATGTATGGATAGAAAGATGAACTTAACCAGAAGAAAAGAACGACTTTGTGAATAGTGAATATATTTCAATATTATTTTGATACATAGTTTAGTAGAGAAAAGTTGTTAGCTGGCCTGGCCTGGGCGGCTTGTGATTACCATTCTAAGCATATTCGCAAAATCCCGTTGTTTGATGATGATGGGATGATGTAATATGACAAGTTAACCTACAAAAGCCAACTTGCAAACTGATGCTGCTGAACACTCAATGCTCAGCTATGCCATTCTATCAAATCAAGCAACGTGTATAATAGCTAGTATAAGTATAAATATGTAAATATGAGATGCAGATACCGTATTGAATTTTTTTATGGGTTAAACCAAACTAAATTAAAAATTAGGAAAAATTAAGAAATTTCTTTAAAAATACACATGCATTTAAGTTGATATTTGATATTCAGTGTGAATTTTCGTTTAGTATCAAGTCACCCCTAAATTTTTTTTCCTTATTGCCTTGTAATGCTGTATTGTTTGTACTCTTTTTTGGTCACTTACTGGTCATTTTACCTGAATCATTATCATATCAACATTCAAAAAAGCTGAAATATAAAATGTAACGGAAATTCTTTAAAAAGTTGGCTCCGATCTTTATTTTGCATTCAGAGAGGTCATCAACAAGAAACGACATTTATTTTGTAACGTTTTCACACGTGCTTACCAATTTTCAAACATGACTGATCATTTCTTCACACAAACACCCTTGTTATTTACAAAGATGAACAAGACGAAGAAAAAAATTAAAGCCACGTTTTAATGTTACACCATCACACCACACATCATAAGCTGTCTATGTGGTCTAGTCTGTGAAAAAAAAGTTGATGAATAGGAAACAGCGACGAATTCAATTATTCACGCCTTTCCTCACCGCACCGCCTTGTTTTCTTTCTTTAGAGCTTCAGTGTACCCAAAAAAAGCATCAACATCACTATCAGGATGATTGAAAATGATGAATGATGATGCTCCTTTATGTCTTGTGCAAAGAAAAGGATTATTTTTAGCGTTTACAAGATTAGCCAATAAAAAATTAGGGTGGTGTAGGATGGATTTTGTCCTGTCCCGTGCTAATTCACCAAGCAGCTTCAGCCCCACGACTACATCACAGGTGTATTTTTTCCTACCTGTCAACGTCAACTTCCTTCCTCACTTTACCGAACAGCCAACATACCTGTCTAGCCAAATAAAAAATCAAAGTCATCTTCTTAAACTTATAGCTATGTTCTTTTAGACTAGCCAACAATCTATTTTTAGATCTTTTGTTTGTTGTTTAGCATCAAGCGTGATTGGTCGTTTTGATTTTTTGTTCTGCCCAGTAAACTCCTTCACAAAATATTACAAAAGCGTTGGTGGTGGCCTAAATCAATGAGTTATGAAATATAACATGTAATCATAATGATAATATGAAAAGTATCTTGCTAAAAAACATTTTTGTATTTTAAAAATCATCTATTCTGCACCATAAATTTCTTTATTTGAAATTTCCACACAATTATTATAAATTTCAAATGTGATAATAATAATAATAGTAATGATAAGATAGATAAGATGTGTATAATATTAAAAAGACTTGCACTTCACATTTTCTCTTTCATGTAATAAGATTACCTTTTACAAACATTTTGTTTTTTTGAGAATGACATTTTTATGATTTTTTTCTAAATAAACTTGGTAAATAATTTAATTTTTTTCTTAACGGAATTGTAGAGGACTAATGCGTAATCCCATAGTATCTTTTGCCACCTCTGCTACTGTGCAAACAGTACACAAAATACCTGAATACTGGGGCATGTAGCTTGCCCCGCAGAAAGGACACTTGACTTCCGGTTTCCCCCGATAAATAGGCTTATATGTTTTGGCGCACACGGAAAACGGATTGTGTTCATCGTACTCCATTGGATGTTCGTCTATTGGATTCTTCTCGCAAACTTGTAAAAGTTTCCTAGTTTGCTGAGCCATGTCCGCTTTAGGGCCTAGTTCTAAGAGACGCCTGGCAAAGGAGCTGGCACTCTTGTAATTCTTTAACTTAAAAGTCAAATTCATTGCGGTTCTCAGCGTTAGGATTAAATGGACAGCGTCCAAACTGCAGTGGGTAAAGTAGGCGGCAAGCTCACAACTGCGTCTTTGGTCGTCAAGCTTGTCCTTTGCAAGATCTTTACGGAAGAGCTCCATTTGAAGACCTTAAAACATAAAATAAATTACAAATTAGTCAACTAAATTAGTGTACTTCATTATCTTTGCTCTTATTGCCCGGAAATAAAAAATTAGCGTACCAAGTATATATTCACGGCAAAGTGAAATCAGTTCTTGGGCCTTAGTGATGTCTGGCTTGTTATCCACTACCAACATTGGAATGTTCAATAGCAGACCACGGTACTTGTCAAGAGCCTCTCCAAATTTGCCCATTGTGGTTAATTGATAGGCGCCCTATAAAATGATTCAAGCATAATTAACTATTTAACTAACCACTACTATTTTAAATTATTTTAGTTTATTTTCACTAGCTAACCTGAAGTCTTTGAACAAGATCCGCAATAGTAATCCCAACAGCTGGACTTGAACTTTTCTGATCCTTCCAGTTTCTCAACGGATGAACCATCAAACTTGGCAAAATAGGAAGCGCTGTGTACGTCGCCCTGCTTCTAGTGTAAGCTGTTAAAAACAATTGTCTAAATGGCTCCACATTGACAATACCCAGTTGGTCATTGAGCAGTCTTGCTGCACTCTCAAAACTCCCTGCATACACATGATCAGCAGGCAACTTTGAAGAGTTTGTCCATTGTTGGGGCACAGGAACTCCTTTGGTGGGCGCAACAAAGAAGCCTTCATTGCCAGTATCCACACTGGACGCCTCCACATCCGGGGGCAGCTCAATGTCATCCTCGTTATCCCAACCGTCCCCTTCCCCAACGGGAATGTCATCATCATCCCCACCTTTAAACTTGTCCCCTTGATTGTCATCATCCAATTGTAAATCATCATCGCCCCAACCGCCAGTCACCTCAACATCGATTTCTTCCCCGATAAATCCAGTAGCTTGGCTTAAAGTTGGCTTGTTCTTTAGTGCGGGGCCTTCAAACACGCTCTATATAAATAAATAAACAATTACATTTTATTTAACCTCCAAATACTGGTTTAATTCTATATAATAATTCTTTTAATTAATTTTTTTACCCTGGACACAGTCAACAAAGGCCAATTCTCATCAAACAAAAATAATGGTGGCGGTGGTGATAGCAATTTTGCAGAAGGTTGCGCCTTCAAATTTTCCAGCTGCTCTTCATCCATCAGTTCCTTTAGCTGTTCAGCCTCTTCCTCCAATCCATGATTAACAGCTGTCCAATAAGCTAAACTCAATTGTCCTCCTGCTTTCAGCAAGCGAATTCGTTCCATGACATCCCCAAGGAGTAAAGCGGTGCAGTAGTGAGAAGCAACATCCTTGCGAATCCCGGCGATTTTCAACATTTTCCCAAGTTTCTCAATATTCCCAGTTATGGTGTAGAGAAAGGTAAGCTTGGCGAAATTTTTCGTTCTTTGATAGCACATCTCCACAACCTAATATAAACATATCACATTTAAATTAGTTGCAATGTTAACCTAAAAATTACCAACTATAATTATTATGCAAATGCTAAATAAATTACCTGGTGATTTCCTTGAAGAAGTGCCATCTCACCCAACTTATCCCAGCAAGCCCTATCATCAAGCGCCTTAGCAGCTTCTAGAGCAATGTCAATGTTGCCACATTCCAATGCTAATCCAAATCTCGTTTTTTCATCCTTCACAAAATGCAGAGCCACTTCAGGATATCCCTTCTTTTGCAAGTAGGCAATGATCGCTTGGCCAACCAACTTGGAGTTACGGACCATCATCAAAACCTGCATTATACAATTGGCCAAACAAAAACAATTAATAAATTTGTTTACTAAACTTCCAATACTTTTTCATGTAAATTTTTCTAATTGTTTTTATCACTGGCCTCATCGTAATTCCGATTAATTAAGGCCAATTTAAATCGGTACTCCGTTGGATCAATGTTCAGCACACGGGCCTTCACCTCCCTATCCAAACAGAAAACCTGATGGTTTTTCACTTTGGTTATGTAAATGGGAATATCCAAAGTCCTGATTATTCCATTGTCACTAAAATATTTACAGAGAAACAAAACACGCCACAAAATTAAGTACTTTTAATCACTATTCATTACCGTAATTTAAATTACAGTTAATATTATCTTCCTTCTACTTACCCACTGGTGAGCGCATATTTAATATGATTACTAGTCGTGTAAATAAACACACCAGAATCATCCCAAGCACCACTCTTCACATGAGTGATTTCTTGCAAAGTGGCCAAAATCTGGAGCTTCCTGTTGCACAGGGTAATTGAGCGTTTGGCAAGCAGCGCCACATGCGACATGTCACTCGCCCAAACAACATATCTCACCTTCGAAACCTTCACCTCCGCCAAAACCCTCTTCTGCTGGACATCAAACAAGGTCAGCGACTCCGGTTCACGGAGAAGAAGCAGCCCAGTTCCAGCAAAAAATATTTCATCACAGTCCGGCACTTGGATCTTCTTGCTTACTTCATTCTTCAAATTCCTTATCACCAGCTATTGAAACAAAAACCCCATTTAAAAAAAATATATCCTAAATAAAACTAACTAACCATTATACTTGTTCCTTTTTTGACTTACAGATTGATTTCGGTCAAGTACAGCAAATCGATTCCTCGCCACCCAAATGGCAGTTAATCCCGAACTCTTCTTGCAGTCTGGCGCATCAGGCGAATTCTGAGAATCAGAAGGATCCGTCGGAACCATATACAGCTCAAAGCTACTATTATCCGTATTAGTAGTCCGGGTAGTTAGAAGGACGGCGTTTTCAGCAATATTATAAGACATACTATGACAATTCGGACGATTTCCTCCCCTCAACTGCATCACAGCAGAGTCCTTATTCGTCGTCAAATCCAATCTCCTCATATACCTCTCCTTCACATAATAGATCAAATTCCCATGAACCGCATACGCCGGCCTCTCTCTTTCCAACTTGAAAATCATCATTCCCGAGTCATGCCCCGCAGCAAACAGATTCAACGTTGGATGCGCCGCCAACACCCAAAACCGATCTTGATCCCTCCTAAAAGTTTGCAGACAAGTTCTCCTCGTCATATCCCAAACCCTAATACTCTTATCCTCCGAATTACTCAGAATGTACTCCTGTCTCGGATGGAAGAGCACACAGCTCACATTGTTGTAATGACCCCTGCAAGTATCCACTTCCCAAGCCTTGGCCTCATTCATCCTCCACAGCTTCACAAGCCTATCATCAGCTCCACTCACAATTAACGGCAAAGTTGGATGAAAATAAGCCCAGTTGACACCCCGATCATGCCCCTCCAGCACATGCCTAACCACAGCATCCGCCTGTCCAAACAAATCCGCACTTCCGGGATGACGATGATGATCATCTACTGGGCTTGTTGTTGGCGCAGTATTCTTTTTACGCAATCCCGAAATATCCCAAACTCTCACAGTCTGATCCAAGCTAGCTGAGAGGACAAGGTCATCAGTGGGATGGAACTGGGCGCACATGACATAGTGATTGTGACCAGTGAGGATACAGATGCAGTTTCTACTCTGCCAGTTCCAAATTCTAATAGTTTGGTCATCAGATGCACTCAAAATCCAGGGATATTTGTGATGGAAAAAGGTGCTCCGGATGTAGTCCAAATGGCCAAGTAAGGTGAATAGACACCTGCGTTGTTTATAGTTCCAAACTTTAATTTTGTAGTCGTCACCTCCGCTGACGAAAATTGGCTGTTGGTTGTGAAAACAGATGCCACGGACGGGACCGTCGTGCTCCTCAAACTTTTCCAGGTACGCGCACATTTGATAGTCCCACAGCTGGATTATCCCACTGTGCAAACTACAAACACAATTACATACTCAGTTAGTTAACTAATTTAACCACGCAGCTGCACATATGTTTACTTTTATTGTAGTTATTTTACCTGGCTAAAATCCATGGTCGTTTGGGATGAAAGGAGAGACCTTTCACACGGTGGGATTTACTTTCAAATTTAATCAACATGATGATTAGTTAGCTTTTTATTACTCCGCCCCACTCCAATCAAAATCCAACTAAACACCACCACCACACCTGCTGCTGCTGTTCTCTTTTCAAATCTGTAAATAAACCATAGAAAAAATAAATAACAATTAATTTCCATTAACAATGACAATACTAACAGCTTCCCTTAACTGTCAACAACTTGATTATTTTAAATGACTACAACAACTGATTAGTACATCTTTCGACAGTAACTAAACGCCAACACCACCTTACTTACCAGCAACACCGCTGATAAACTTAAACTAAAGAAGAACCACTTGATAACCTCAACTTTAAACTATAATTTCAGTTGTGAAAACTACCATTTATATTTAAACTCACCAATTAACAGTTAACTAATCAGTGGAAAAATTGTTTTGGATAAATACTTTGACGTTCCGTAGTGTAGTGACTTGCCTTACACAGTTTTTAGACAGAGAAGTAAAGTAGCCGCATCCACTGACTGACGTGGATGTTGGCTCATTCAAATACCACTTCTTCGGCAAAAAACGAAAGGGAAGGCAAAAGGCAGAGCTTAGCTAGCAAAGCAGAAGAGCAGACGGCTGACAGGAGAATTTTATGTATACATACATATATACCATATATATACCCTACTATATTTATATTATACATACCGTTTTATATATATTATACACTTTTCTCAATCAACCAGCAGCTTGAGCTTTATTTCCGTAGAAGGGGACATGTCGCGCTAGAGAGGGACCGTATTGTCACCGTAGAGGGGGAC